>VZQC01007495.1:5382241-5402324 GCA_009823505.1 Rhizomys pruinosus
TGGGGCTGGAGAGATGGCCTAGAGAGCGCCGACCGCTCTTACAGAGGACCCGGGTTCGATCCCCAGCACCCACATGGCGGCTGAGAACCGTCTGAAGCTCCAATTCCAGGAGAACTCCAGTTCCAGGGGAATCCGAGACCCTCTTCTGAACTCCGCGGCGTTGCACGACACGGGTGCACAGACTTGCATGCAGACAGTACATTCATACACATACAGAAATAAATAAAAATTAAAAAAAAAGAAGTGTTCAACATCGCTAATAATTAAGGAAATACAAATTAAATCCACCTCAAGCTACCATCTTACTCCAGTAAGACTGGCTGGGTTCAAGAAAACAAATGATGACAAGTGCTGGAGAGGGTGTGGGGAAAGGGGAACACTCATCCATTGCTGGTGGGAATGTAAACTTGTGCAGCCACTATGGAAAACAGTGTGGAGGAGTACTTTTTCTTCTTGGTCTCTGTCCAGTATTTCACCGTATTGGTAACTTGCTACAATTTGCTCTATGTTCCTATGCTAAAACAGCAACCAAAACTGACTTGGAGAGGAAAGTATTTATTTGGCTAACAGGTTATAAGGAAGTTCAAGCAGGGACTCAAGGCATAAACCTAGAGACAGAAACTTAAGCCGAGATCACAGGGGAATGCTGCTTACTGGCTTACTTTTTTTCTGGCGAACTCAGCTACATTTCTTGGAGAAAGCCCAGGACAACCTGTCCAGGGTGGCACAGTACAGTGAGCTAGCCACTCCCACATCAATCAACGATCAGGAAAATGCTCCACAGACATGCCCACAGACCAACATAAAGGAAGGAATTTCTCAGGTGCCTTTGCTTCCTCCCAGGCCTGTCAAGTTGACAGCCAAGGTGCTTACCAAGCTATCACGTCCCTTTACCTCAGTCCCCAGCCCTGGCCTTTGGCATTTCCTGTGACTCTTTTTCCACTTTTGATTCTGTTTTCATAGACTGGCACATAAGCAAAACAAAACAAAATAAACTAAATCTGTCAGTTCCAGCATACAAACATACATATGCCTAATGGGATCAAAGTCCGTGTGTACAGAAAGAAAATGGGTGAAAACATGGCAAGAAAACGTTTTAAAAACATGTCCTGATAACTCTGGTCCTAACTTGGACAGTCAGAAAAATTACTGACAACAGAATATTGAAATAAAATAAAATAACAAACAAAAATTATAATAAAATAACAATGATTTTATTTATTTCTGGAGATTTTAGATCTATACTGTATTATGATAAAATCTGAAAACATTGGATTATACTTTAGAAACAGAAGGTTATTTTTAGTATGAAATAAATATACAAAAGAGGCCTAAGGGACATGCTCCTATGACACTGTAGTAGAAATGAAAAGAAAGTAACTGCCACTTGGTAAAAGATGAAGAAGTTGGGTAAACATGGAGCTGTAGACTGTGCTAAAACAGACTGGAGAAATGGTGTTTTAATATTTGTTTCTGTTGAAAAATAAAGGTTGAAATAAACGGGTTTAATTAATTAATGGTTCTCTCAGAAAAGAAAATGGAAATATATCTTGGGAAAGATAGGCATTGATGAACAAAGTGTGATCAAACAGTCCAGAGGATGGTGTTGCCCACAGTAGGCTGGGCCCTCCTACATTAATCAACAATCAAGACAAATGTCATAGAACTACTCATAGGTAGGTATTTCTGGACTGTGTAAGGAAGCTTGCTAAGAATGAGCCAGTGAGTGAACCAGGAAACAATTCTCTTCTGCAAGTTCCTGCTTGAGTTCCTGCCCTGACTTACTTCACTGATGAGCTTTAACCTCTGAGATGAAATAAACCCATACTCTAAAAAATCTATATCCAGTATTGGTTTTACATGTTGATTTTAAAGCAACACATTCCAGTTTTATCTTGTAAAATTCAGAGACTACAAAATAAAAAAAAGTTGTTGTCATGTCACTGGGATCAGAAATCAGACCACACCCAAGGCCAAGGCCCTGATGCTTAGCAGAATCTGACAAGAACATAAAGTCAAATGTGAAGAATCAACCCCAAACTGCAAGATGATAAATGACTCCTCTCATTTAGGGAAATAAACACGTCAAGATGGTCATGTTTCAATCCCCTGGTTTAAAGTCGAATGTCTTCAATGTATGGATTAGGATGGACTGTGTGTTCAGGTTCTTGAGATGAATAATGACATGATGTAAATATGCTTTAGACTATGAGCATAACACTGAAATATCTGTCTCATGGTTTTGTGTGAGCCTGGCTCTGTACTGGGCTGTACACACTCTGATCTGCAGTCAATAGCACCACTGTTGCATTTCAAAGGCTCAGATTAGATTTTGTTCTTGTTCTTGTTTTTATCAAACTCTCTCTAGTTCTAGTGTGCCTGAAAGTTACCATGTAGACCAGGCTGGCCTCTATCTCGCAGGGATCCTCTTGCCTCTGCTTTCTGAGGCCTAGGATTAAAGACAGGAGCTACCATGCTCAGGTAAAGGGTTGGGTGTTTTGCAAGAAATATTTAGTTGATAGTTTAACACAAACCTATGATAGGCATTTATGTTTATCCATACGTTTCTTCCTCTACTCCACATACTGTTTATATTTTAAGTTTTGGTCATATAATTTTTGAGTCAAATTGCTTTTATTTTTGTAATCTGCATCAACATTTAAAAGTTAATAAGATATGTACAGTGAATTAGACAAAATATGCATAGTTTTACACAAAATCTTAAACTTCAAGTGACCTTATTAAGAATCTTAGCTTTTAATATAGTACTTTAAAATTATGCAACATTTAAAAGTTCTTAGAGGATAATCTGAAATGTGTCATTTATGGATTGGTTGAACTTTGCCCACTTTTCCTGTGTCTCATTAACTTTGTAGGTCATGTTGATAATTAACAGGGTCACTCTATATAAAAGATGTGGGGTTAACAGGCGAGAACAAGAGACGGAGGGAGGCTGAGAGGATTAGGAGATACAGAAGAACTTGTACAAATTAAATGTATGAAACAAGCCAGAAGATGAGCAAGAAATGCAATGTAAGAAATTTGAAATTATTCTTTGGCTCAGAATATTGTATTTCCATAATGTAATGCATAGGAATCAATTTTTAGTCTATTCTAAATCTAGGAAGTGACAGGTGGCTGATTTCCACCTACTACTAAACCCCAAGCTCCAATTATAGATTGAATTCCTGTCATTCTTTATATTTTTTGTTTACTTTTCACAAGAACAAAAATCAATCAATGCTAAAGTGAGAAGAAGGAATGAAGTAGGGAACAGTGAAAAGACAATATTATATTGACTAAAGAACATACAGATTTCTCATTTTGGATAAGATGCTCTTCCGCAACCTAACTACATAACTTACTTATAATGATTTCTCTTTTGACAGTGTGGAAATGAATTTAGGAAGGAAATTATGCAAGCCTATCTCTCATTCACTAACATGTATGCTCAGTTCATGTTGAGCCCCTCTGTGATTAAAATATATTTGAAGTTTTGGAATTCATTTTAAAATAGGGTGTGGCAAATTTGGGGAGTTAACTTCTGACCTACATAGCCTTGTTTCTGATCCAAAGAACAACTGTCAACAGATTAGGACTTTCTAATAAGGAAATACTGGTGAAAGAAAGTAAAATACATCCCAGCGTAAGCATGTCTGTCTCTTTCAATACATTTAAAATATGCCTGAAACTCCAGGTGCCTCTTTGTGTGAGGTATCCATCCACTGAAATATTAAGATACACCAAGCCAGAGTAATGACTCACAACTGTAATGCACTAGAGACTCCCATCTTGTCCATGGGAAATAACAACTGAGATGACAGTATGTGAAGACAGTGCCAAACTCACTGACATGTTTTTTTTTTTTCCAATACATACTTGTCTATCAAAAAGTTAATGAATAAATTGGGCATAGTAAGAGATTAATAAGTAGGAAACATATGCTATAATAAATGTTAATGTGAATACAATACCTCTGTCTTTTATACACATATACAGAGGGAAAGGAAGAGAAAGTGGGGGGGGAGAGTTTATGTGTCTTCATTTTAAATTTACGTTAAAAATTTTCGTGCTTGTTTCTTTCTCTGTTCTTCAGGGGCATTTTTAAATTTTATTTATTCTTATGTGTATGAGTGTACTATCTGCATGTAGGTTTATGCACCCATGTCGTGCAATGCCGTGGAGGTCGGAAGAGGGTGTCGGATTCCCCTGGAACTGGAGTTAAAGATTGTTCTCAGCCACCATGTGGGTGTTGGGGATCGAACCCGGGTCCTCTGCAAGAACAGTCGGCACCCTTAACAGCTAGGCCATCTCTCCAGCCACCTTCAGGGCCATTATTAAGTAAAACAAACCTATCAAGCACTGTACTGCCAAGAAACTTGGTGTGCTGATTGAGAACTAGCTACCCAGACTAATGGGAAGACAGAAGATGAACTGTGGATAAGCTGAACAGAAAGATGTGGGACCAGCTGGGATGGATTGACATGGGATGAGATTCACCATTTTACTTAGATCAGATATACATGAAACTTAAAACTTGCAACTTGTTTATTTTTTAACAGTTTCCATTGAATAATTTCAAACCTTGGTTGCTTGATATAATTAAAACCACAGAAAATAAAACCATAAATAGCATACTTCCATATATATTCTATTTTACCTTATAAAACACAGAGCTACATTAAAACCCTGTTGCACCTCTTCATTGTATGTACCTAAATAAGATGACCTTCTATTTTTATTTTATCATTATCTATTTTTAAGGTCTTAGGAAGCTGTAAGGCTCTACTTTCATATGGTCATGAACTTCTATCCTGGCTCTTACTATCTTTCTACCACATTTTCCACAATGGTCCTAGTTGAAAGGCAAACAGAGCAATGTTAATCTTATATTCCTCTTTATCTGAAAACAACTGTGTTCTTATAATGTGAATATCATAACAGGTTCTAGAATTAACCTACTATGTATTTTCAGACTTTGTAATCTTCGTATATGGTTAGGGGTTATGTAGGCATATTTTAGAATAATATAAAATTAAAAGGGAAAATGTTAATCCTGAAATATGATTTGGAAATAACATACATTTTTTTCAGATGACATAATTCTAGTATATGCATATATAGATGCATATGTTGAAGCAATACATATTGGAGGGAACAACAACAACAAAACCTGGAATTAAAAAAAAGACTGAAACTGTAATGTTCTCCAAAAAACAATAATCCTCTGCTTTGAAAAATTTTTAAAGACTCAGTAAAAGATACGAGACATGTATGGCAAAATGCATGAATTCAGGTGGGGTGGGGGACATGGAAAGGGAAATGAGTCTAAATTGGACTGGGAAATAATGTATGAAATGCACAAAACTTCAATAAAACTATTAAAAAAATTTAAAGACATTTAAAATCTCCCCTTCCATTTGGCAGCAATTACTTGAGAACTCATTTAACTTTCTGAGCAAATGGTGCCTTACAAATCCATAACAAAGGGTTTGAGTTTAAAGGTGAACAAACCTGCTACCACACATCCCTTGTGTGCCTACATTGTATATTTGTATGGGGAGCATAATTCTCTAGAGCTGGGTTAATAATTTTCCCTCAGAACTAGTCAGACATCATAAGAATCACAGTGCCTTAGGCTTGGATCTTTCCAAATGTCTTCTTGGATTTCATTTTGGTGCCAGGTATTTAAAAACATCAAATAGAAATAATTTATGATCAGTATAAAAGATTACTTTCATTCATAGGATACCTTATTATTATAGGTATATTTAGATGTTTTAAAGAATGGTCCCTGTGGCTATGACATAATGAAAATATCAGTTCAGATTTTAGGAATGTGTATGTGTTCAACAGACTAGTCATACCCTTTACTTCATGATCCCTCACCTCAATGCAAAAATGTCACATGAAGACAGTTATACAAAGAAAACTACACTGCTGATAAGATGTTTCTATGTGCAGTGAAGGTTTTATTTGCAGTATTTGGCAATTTTATGTTAGAAATATTTCTACCATGCAAGGTTAACAAATGTTTATCCATAGTTCCAAATACTGAACACATGGTTCCTCTATGCCATCATAAGCTACCTCTAGCAGAGGTTGTATAAAACCACATAGTTCCCAGATACTGAGCAAACTGGAATAAACATTTCCACATTTATCTTTTGGTTTTAAGTGAACCTAATGACAAATATGTCCTTCACTGTTTGGGTAGCAGTTATGATAGAATTGTACACTTCAGTCTAGGTTGTCATGCCATTAAAGCCAACCACCACAAGGACATCCTTTTGCTTATATATAGCCTTGAGCTAGAGAACTATAGCAGTGTCAAAGTCAGATATACAGAAAATAAGATGGATGTCCATGGAAGGAGAGTTGAAAATGCTGTTAAAACAAGAGGAAATAAGGGTTTAAAATAACCTACAATTCATTGATGTATTCAATGACAATTTTGGTTTTTACAATGTATAATTTTGTGGGGAATGGGAAAACCAACGTATAACTAAACAAAACCACACAGAAAATAGCTCAATGATAGTAACAAAGAAAATCTAAAACCCAATGAGACAAAATTAGGGCTTGTGTATCTGATAGACAGATATACATTTAACAAATAAACCACTGAGTTAGAAGTTCACAGATAGCAAAATCATTTTCTCCATTATGCATCTTCGTAGATTCCAAGTTTCAGTAATTACCTCAGGAATGGAATAAACATTTTCTAGAGTTTGGTTTTGAAAAATTATCATAGGAACCAAAACTTGAGTTACAACAAAGCAGGCAAAGCAAAGATCTGTAGGTATCTATCAGGAGGATGCAAACGACAAGTCAAACGGGACTGGAAAAGTGTTCATTAAGTTCAAATGCCAGCAATTTTGACAGGAGAACTTGGAATGAACCTGGAGAGTTTTGGTGGGAATGGAGTGAAGAAGATGTCTCAGACAATATGTAAACTTCAAAGATTATTTGTGTTTGGCAGGCAATGCAGATATAAAAAGTGTGGACTGCATTAATATGGACTCATCCAGAAGAACCCAGAAGCAATCTTGTAGTTTCTTCTCTTCTAAACCTAGCACTGATTTGTAGAGGAACTTGGGTGGTAAGGAACAGCACAGGAGATGAAGACAGCTGCACAACAACCAATAACTTCTATATCGAAAGAGTATTGAAACATAGCTTTCCATTTTTTTGGTTTGTTTGTTTCAGCTTAATTGAAGGCAGTGATTGCCAGAAGCGCAATATAGCCTGGGAAGCACAGTCTAAACCAGCTTTTGAGAATACATGTTTAAGTGGAACCTAGCCGACCATAGCTTTGGTGTTGGGAGTCATCACTGCAAATGACTGGCTTAGTCAGCAAAATTCTAGAAGAATGAAACTTGGAAACTTTCTAAGAAATAATGATTCCTGGTACAAAGTACAAAATTCATTGACTAAAATTCATTTTCTGTTCAAGAGATAAAATACTTTGATGTGATGATTTTAACTATATATCTCAAGGATAAATAAACATTTCAAAAATTAATCAGTGATTTAGAAGTTCACAGACATCAATGTAATTTTATACACTATGTCTCTGCAGATTCTAAGTTTCAATAATTATCCCAGGAATGGAAATACCATTTTTAATTAATCTTTAGATAAAAACTCACATATTCATTTTTCTATAAAAATTTAAATGATACCTTATGAATTATTTTATTTTAATTACACAGAGATTTAAATTAAAGATTGAGGTATGAGTCACATACCAATGTGCTTCAAAATTAATTAATGCTACTTATAATTATGTGATGTACTTACTTGCAAGATAGCTTGTCTGTGTTGAATTTTTGACTTTGTCATTATAATTGTAATATAATGATGCTAAAATACAGTAGCTATCTTATGACATTTAAGTATGTATTCCATATATCTAGAAAGGATTTTCAAATCTATTATGAAAGATCAGAGCACACTTGTCAGAAATGGTATAGATTTAATTTAATTATAGCACACACTTATTAGACATATGTTCAAAGGCATATATGACATACAGAAACTTATAGGCTATTTTCTGTATATTAAATATTATGCAGAAATATTTTATATATAAAAAGTGAGACATAAACAGAAAGATATATAAAGGGGATGGGGAAAACAAGAAAGGATGATGGAACAGAGACATGAAGCCAGAAGGAGCGGCACCTTGGGAGAGGAAGAACAAATAGCGAGGGGAAGGGGATATAAACATGAATAAGTCATAATGAGATCCATTACGTTGTAAGATAATTAAAACAATTAATTAAAAAAATTCCTCAAATCATCCCTAAAGTATCTCATAGAAAGATAAACTATGACAGCAAAATCTAAATCTAACTGACAATATCTGCAATCATTAGATGAATAACTCTCTCCAAAAATACCCAAAATACAGTAGAATAAATCTCAAGTTTTCAAGACTTGTATGATTATCTGACTCTTTGCCAGGGGATGTAGAGGGAGCCGTGGGCCTGTGATGGTGTCTAACACAGCTGAACAGAAAGGAGTCCAGGAGCACAGGCTGTGAGGGGCTCAGAGGTGGGGCAATATTCAAGGAGTGTCTGCAGCCCATGGATTGTTTGAAACTTATTACCTGGAGGTCCCTCCAGGACAAAGGTGATAAGTATTGAAACTAGATAGGGATATGAGTGGTTGATAGTATACCGTCTCCTTCTGTATATTTTTTAAAGTTCTTTTAATAAACAGTTTTTAAAATAAAAAAAAAACAGAAATAAAACAAAAGTTTTTTTTTTTTTTTGGTATTTTTGAGACAGGGTCTCCCTGTAGCCTCAGCTGTCCTGGAACTCACTCTGTAGACCAGGCTGGCCTTGAACTCACAAAGATCCGCCTGCCTCAGCCTCCCAACAAAAGTTTTTTTTACCAGATACTACTAAGTACTTTTGTATATCTTATTTATTACTTTTATTTGTATGATTAAATTGCCTGCTTGTATGTTAAATGCACCCATGCCTTGCAATGCTTGTGGAGATCAGAAGAGAAGGTCAGATCCCCTAGAACTGGAGTTACAGATGGTTGTTACCCACCATGTGACTGCTGGGAACTGAACTCAGGTCCTCTGTAAGAGCAGCCAATGCCCTTAACCACTAAGACATCTATCTAGTCAATGATAAATATTTTCTTTTACAGACAGGTTCTCCCTTTGGTCCCAGCTGACCTGGAGCTCCCTATGTAGACCAGGCTGGCCTTGAACTCACAGAGATCCACCTGCCTCTGCCTCCCAAGTGCTGGGATTAAAGGTGTATTTTTAGTTAGATAATTTTGTACAAAATGTTAGTGTGTTGCATTGGCCATGTTTATCAACCATTATCTACAATTATTTGAAGTGAAACACATCTTATGTGTAACAATTTTAATATATATATAATTTTCTAGGGAAATATTTCTAGAAATAGGTCATCGTGTATAATATATTAAGGCTTATTCTTTTGATTGAAAGCGTATAAATGATATAAGCTAAAATCAAAAAGGGAGAAACAAGGAGGAAGAAAATGAGGAGTGGAAGAACTCAAAACAGGAACAAGAGGGAAACAATGAAGAGAAAGAAGAATTGGGAGCAGTGGCCCCACTGTCCTTGTTTGGTGGCTGAAACTGTGTAGTGATTTTGACTTTCCCTTTTTTTCTAATTTGAAATCAGGATTGGGTGACAAATTCCCAGGTTTACTGAGAATAAGACATTAATATTTGTTTAAGATATTATGATTTTCATAGTTTCTAGCAGGCGTTTTTCACATATTATATACTGAAGCCCAAGTATTAATCTCTCACAAGCTTCCTCGAGACTTGGCCCCAGTGTTCCTGATATTCTATACATTTTCTGTTGTTGAAATAACTGAACTACTCTGTTTCTCCTATATAGCATAATCCTTCCATTATAGTTAACTTAAGATTGTCTGTATACCATGGGAATAGTTGTAACTTTTATGTTTACATTTTATAGTATCCACATTTAAAATATTTATTTTTATTTTATGTGTATGACTGTTTTGCCTGCATGTAAGTAAATACACCTATGCATGAACTGCCCATGTAGGCCAAAAGAAGGCCTCAGATCCCTTGGAACTAGGGTTACAAATAGTTATTCTGCTTTCCTGTAAGTACTGGGATCTGAACCCAGGTCCTCTGCAGTGCTCTTAAATGCTGAGTCATCTCTCCAGCACTAACAGTCACCAAATTTTTGAAAGTATTTTATAGCTTTGATGCTCAGATCTTTCTGGATCTTAATAGCTAAGCACAGCATTTAATGGAAATAAAACACTACATAAAGAAGAAAAAATATGTAAAAAGTTCTCATGACAATATCATCTCATTAGAAATTGAAATGTTTCAAGGAAACAGATCTCTGGGCATGTGAAAACCATCACAGGGTTTCTGTTAATCATTTGGTTCCTCCTATTGCTCATATTATTGATTCTCTTCTGTACTTCACAACCTAAACTCAATTGTTCATTGCCCCACCTTCTGTCTTCATCTTGGTGTATGTACATAGGACTTATTATTTTAGAAAATGATATATAGTTAGTGAAACAAGTGATCAGGGAATTAGAAATGTTTGTATTTTACTAAGTGGTACTATTTTCAGAGATTATGGGAGAAATAGGATATTCAGGGAAGCTGTCTGCAGTGTGAAGAGACTTGCTGTGAAAACTTGGATGAGAAGAAATACTCAAATGATTCTTTGTGTGTGACCAGTTGTGGAACCCTGTAATAGGCTTCATCAGTTGCAAAATAAGCTTCTTTGATTAGTGGTGACTGGGATAATTTTCTGTAAATAGGATTCATATTTATTGTACAGTAAGAAATTACATTTGTCTAGGGATGTAGCAGCCTTAGGGTTTTCTCTAGGGTCTATAACCTCTCCAGCCAGGTATATTTGGCTATGTTTACAGTACCACACATGAATTCCATCCCACTGAGAGGGCTGTAAGTCCAGGTAGGTAGCTGTTGATTACCACTAAGATAAAAGCACAACTACTGTACCAATATAGTTTGCTGTGTCAGGCATTGTGGTTATTAGGTTTTAAAGCTGGGGTTGGACCACTGGTGTTTTCTATTAGCAGCTTGCACAGTGTTCTCCAAACTATGGGAGCAGGGATTCAGGGAGGCAGCTTCCAGGTCAGTTCCAGCTCTGTTGCTCCAAGTCTTGTGTCTTAAGTATGTCCTATCTTCAGCAGTCTTACCTTCAAGTTCTAGGAGGTGATCAAGGGTTGTAGTAATAGCTCCTGACTACCCTGGACAGCAACTGAAATGGACGTTTCTTTTGTCTGGCACTGTTTCTTGTTATGTAGCCTTCACCTATACCCATGGATTCATGTAGATATATTGTTTGTATAATTTTCAGTAGGCTTTTGAACTAATAGATTTCTCAATAACAGTGTCCATGTGGAGTTTCAAAGACTATCTTCACTCACACAGTGGTGAGTCAAGTCAAAAAAACACAGTTTGACCTCAGCATTGACCTAAATCCTTCAGTTCTCAGGGCAAATATGGGCTCACTGTCAAAGACATGGGTATTACTTTCTTTACCTCCTTGTCCCATAGCACCACAGTATTGCACTTGTAGTAAGCTTTGCTTGAGCTGTTTTGTAATTTAGGAGTAAAATAGAAATTGCCACCTGGAATATAATATTCTGAACAAAGATAGGATAGCACGTACCATGAAATTATAGTAGCAGCAGGTGAACGTGGATCCATCTGGAAACTTTAAACAATGCATTTGGCAATTTTCAGGTAATAATGCACCACATTTGACATAAATGTTCATAAATATTTCTTATTATTACCAAACAAGACACCTGTGATTTCAGAGCATATATGTTTAAATCTAGGGGTCACATGGACTGGCTATACTCAAATAAATACAAAGTCAGCTAGAATTTCGAATTCATAAGCACAGAAAGAAGTCAAAATATATGTGGATACAAGTAATCTCTGTGATGGTTACATGTTTAACCTAATTGGTTTTATAATAGGGTGACCATAGTTTGCTCTTTTCCTAAGATTCCCCTTGGCTTATGCCAGTTACCTTGTGGTATTATTAATGATATTTTCTCTTGCTCTTAATTTTTTCCTTGACCAAAGTTCAAAGATACATTGTCTCTTCAGTTTTAACATACACACCCTCGAAAGCTTAGATTTGCTATCATATAAAATAGGTAACACAATCAAGCATGTTGGTCTACACTTTTAACCCAGCACTCTGAAGGGAGAGGTGAGGGAATCTCTATGAGTTCAAGGCCAGCATGATTTACATTAGTAAGTTCCAGGCCAGCCAAGACTATATAGTGAGACCTTGTGTCAAAAAACCAAAAAGGATGAGGAGGAGGAGGAGGAGGAGGAGGAGGAGGAGGAGAGGAGGAGGAGGAGGAGGAGAAACACACACACACACACACACACACACACACCAAAAACAAGAAAACTTTGGGGGCAGAAGAGATGGTTCAGAGGTTAAGAGTACTGGCTGCTCCCACAGAAGGCCTGGGTTCAGTTCCTAGTTCCAGGATATCCAGTGTCCTCTCTTGGCCTCTGCAGGCACTGCATGCACATGGTACTCTTACATACATGCAGGCAAAGCACTCATACGTGTTAAAAAAATAAACCAAAACATAATTTTAAAATAGATAATAAAAATCTGTGTCATTGCTGAGTACATTTCTGCCCTAGAAATACACACTACTCTCAGGAAAAGCCTGAGGAGTTCTGTCATGTGCTACAGACTCTCACACATATACAAATGAGTATAGATATTTACATAACAAAAATGTATTATGCACACATACAGGCTCACATGTATACACACATATTCACATGTATATCTTTGGTTTTACTCTGTCCTACTCCGGGTGTAAATATTCTGATGTCTGTCTGAGAAGTGATGTTAACCTACTAGCATTTTCCAATTCTCTGGTAATACAGCAACTAATTTTTGAAAATCAGTAGACATATTTTAGACATACCCTAAAATCCCTTATATACATAAAGATAAAACACAACTATAGAAAATGTCAGCCCTAACCTAATTTTATAAAGACCAGGCTGAGCTCTATTGAGCTTAGATACTCAAACTGCAACTAAAATGAATTAACTTAATATGGTGAAATCTGTAAGGTAATATCCTTATCACAACATCTAATTAGAAAAAATATTTTCAAAGAAAAGACTTGAATTAATTTAACTTAAATAATATGTTTTTTGAATGCGTAACACTTTATCATATTAAGCAATAGTTTCTTCCAATAATTTAGTTTCTTGTTTTTCTTTTTAATGGGCCACTACGATTTGGGTTTTAGTGTGTCAAATATTTTATTTAGCAGGGTAGTTAGCATTTTCTACATAATGAAAATAAAATATTTAAATCTCAGTATATAATATGCACAATACACTGAATTAAACCAGCAAAAAGAATCAGATGAAAATTATCAAAGTCATGTTTTTCCAGAAGTAGATTATGCAAAATAGGCTTGAATTTAGATTAAAGATCCTTATAAGGAAATGGGCAAAGTTTTAAAATAATCTATGAGACTAGATATTAAGTTGAATTTATTCAAAAGCCTTTTCTGTGTAATTTTCTTTTCAAATTACATATTATGCTAAAGATGTTCTCTACCAGGATTTTTCATATTAAATACATTTATTATATTTAGAAGCTTGAATGTGTATTCTCATACCAGAAGGTTTATAGTTATATATTACTTTTGAAAAATACCACAAGGCCATATTATCTATTTGTGGATCCATCTTGTTTAGTCTACGTAAGTATTGAGAGCAGTGAAGATAGTACTAATGTGTGGATTATTCTGTTGCCCCCCTCTAAATGTATACATTAATTAACACCATGTATTTCATTAACACCCAAAATAACCATATAATAACTGAATTTCACAAGTTATTTTTTTTTCAGAAACTTGCTTTCAGGGCAACATAACTGAGCAATATATTAGCAATATATAGCAATAACTAGCAATATATTAAGCCATTCATAATTCAAATTAAATGTCTTTGCAAGGCTTTACTATTCTCCTAACAAGAAACATAAATAATAACTTCATTTATGAAATTTAGAACATTGTTTGATTTTTACCCACTTATTGATGTATAGCAACATCTTTTCACAGGAGTTATTCTATCTGTATGTGTACTTGCACAACCCTGCAACTTTCATTGGTGGTATAATGAAGCTGTTTTTCATTCATCCAAACTTAATCCATAGTACTATGTCTTAGTTCCTTTTCCATTGTTGTGATAAAACACCATGACCAAGGTCACTTATAGAAGGAAGAGTTTATTGACCTTTAGGTTTCAAAGAGATGAGTGCATCTTGGTGGGGGAGGAATGGGAGGAAGTAGCAGGAGAAGAAAGCTGAGAGCTGACAACTTCAGGCAGTCAGAGGCACTTGAAAGCTAGGAACTCTTACAATGCCCCTGCCCCTTCTCAGTGGGACACTTCCACCAGCAAAACACCTCCTAAATGTTCCATGACTGTCCCAAAAGAGCACCACCAACTAACCACAAGCTCAAATATTTAAGCCTAGGAGGGGTACCTCATTGAAACCACTACATACTATTTCAAGGGCATCTTGTGAAAAGGAGAAATACCCTCAAAACTATTAACTAATTGAGGCCAATGAGTCTCATTGATTTTGATGAGATCAAAGCAATTCCTGTTCAGTGCAGGCAGAGAAATTCCTCCCTAGGCACTTGCATCCTTGCATTCTCACATTTCCAGAAATGCCAGATCTGGGAATCACAAGATTTAGAAGAGACATCCCACTGATCTGAGTGGAAGCTGAGGAAGAAAGAAGCTATCTCTTGCTTGTGTCACCTTAGTGAAAGGATCTAACCTCTCTCTCATCTTGGGCTTATAATAATGCAGCCCAGCATGAGTACTCTTCCCATTTCATTTTAAAAAGTTTATTATATATATATGTATATGAGTGTATTACCTGCATGTGTGTAAGTGTGTCTCTGTCATGCAATGCCTGAGAAGTCAGAAGAGGGTGTTGGATTCCCCTGAAACTACAGTTACAGATGGTTGTTTGCTGCCATGTGGGTGCTCAGAATTGAACCTGGGTGCCCTGCAAGAGCAACTGATGCTCTTAACTCCTGAGCCATTTCTCCAGCCACCTTCTTTTCTTTGTTAATGTTGTAAAACTGATGGATGGTAAATGTACTCACTGCCAGAGAGTCAGTAGAAACACACGTCTGTACAAATATACCTAGCTTCAAAAATTTACTCATTTATTTTTATATTATGTGTATGAGTGTTATGCCTACATGTGTTGAAGTTCACCAGGGTTGTGCAGTAAATGAGGAGGTCAGAAGACAGCTTCAGATCCCTGGAACTGATTTATGGATGGTTGTTAGCCATTATGTACGTTCTAGGATTTGAACCTGGGTTATCTGCAAGAACAGTCAGTATGTTTAACTGCTGAGTCATCCTTTGAACCCTGCCTGAGGTTTTCTTTTTAGCTAAATGAGGAAACTATTCAATATATCTTGCCTATCTTTCTAAAGGATATTTTTAATATATTTTTAAATTTTTAAATTTATTTTTGTATGTGTATGAATGTACTGTCTGCATGTAGCTTTCCGCACCCGTGCAATGACGCGGAGGTCAGAAGAGGGTGTTGGATTCCACTGGAACTGGAGTTAAAGACGGTTCTCAGCTGCCATGTGGATGCTGGGGATTGAACCTGGGTCCTCTGCAAGAGTGGTCGGTGCTCTTAACCTCTAGGTCACCTCCCCAGCCCCTCTAAAGGATATTTTAATTTTATAATGTGGGCTCCTAAATATCTACAAATGCATATTTTATTTATTTATTTATTTATTTATTTTTGTATTTTTTTTATTGATGCTTTGTGTATTTCATACATCATTTTCCAATTCAGTTCAGGCATATATCCCCTTCCCTTCCCCCCACCCCACCCCTACCCATCCCAGATCATGCATTCTGCTGTAAGTTTTCTGCATCTTTCTCTGCTTTTTTGTTTTGTTTTGTTTTCATTTTTTTAACAATAATGATAATTTGTGAGTACAAGCATCCTTCATGTAAAACCAATTTGCAAGCAGTTGTGCCCAAACCCACACAGCTCATGGGTCCCACCATCCAGCAGGGGGGGCTTGTATGTTCAATCAAGTTGATCAAATGAGTGTCCAGTCTATATTGTTGTAGTTTCACCATTCACCCCAATCGCAGCCCTTACATTCTACCACGCCCCCTCTTCCGCAGATTGTTCCCTAGGCTTAGAAAAGGGGCACAGGTGGATGAGAAGCAAAACACTCTACTTTCTCTGGAGCTGATGTCTTGGTCTCTAGTCAGTTCTGGCTGTTTTCTTTCAAATGCATATTTTAAAGAATATATCCCAACTCTGTGTGACATTTTGTATCATACTTGTGACTCTCTATTCTTTGTTATTTATTGCCAGATAATTAATCCTATAAAGCAGGAGCCAATTGTTATAGAAATCCTTCCAGATAATAGATGAAGAATGTTCCCTCCAGGTACCAGCTAGCATAATTAACCTGGACTTCATACACTTTCTTTGTAAGAAAGCAGAGTTAAGTTTGTTTCTGAAGTCTCAGCAGAACTATGTACTTGTGAATTAAAATATCTACTTAGATATATGTAATTGATTTTTTTAAAAATCATAGATGAATAGTCAAAAGATTTATAAGTACAATAAATGCAATTTTCAGTAAGACTTTACTTTTGACACTATCCCTTCCCCTATCGTCACTTCCCATCTCAAGGTCTGTGGTGCTTTATCTCATCTTGCACACCAACTGGTCCTTGTTCAATACCCCCCTCCCCCCAATTATACTTTGTAGGATAGAAAACACTTGGATAGAATAGCATGTCCGAGTCAAGCAGGCCTCAGTGTGAACTGACTCTTCTGTCTTTGAAACATTAAACTAGTTGATTCAAATGCTCACCATTCAGTTTTTCTACTTGCAAGCAAGAATTGTAGGAAATCTTTTCAACCTTGCTTAAATAGTTAAATGAAAGAAATATTTAATTTACCATCGTATCTGGCAATTAGTATATACTTACCATATGGTTTTAGTCCTTAACCAAGCATATATAACTCAAGTAGTAAAACTGTTTGTATCTTTGTGCACTAATAAAGGGACTGCTTTCTTAATGCCTTCCCCTCCAAGAAACATGAAAATAAAACACCCATAATTTTCTACATTTCTAAACAGAATTTAGTTGTACTTTTTATTTTCCATATGTTTGTATATAATTATGTAATAGAAACTTGTATGACATTTGTACATGATCATTTTCAAATTGTTAAATTGTTACTTTCAATATTTATTTATGATTTCATATCTTTTTCATTTATGGTTTTACAATCCCTAATTTACTGCTACTGAAAACGTAAGGCTTTTCAAAATATATCATGATAAATAATGGAGCTATAAAAGCTTGGTTTATGGAATCATACTCAAGAAGTTTAAGAAGTGAAATGACTGATCCAGCCTGAGTAATCACTACTCATAAACAGCACTTAATATCAGTGTGTGAAATTAAAGTGTGTTTCAGAAGTAACATTCTGACTTTATTTAAAGGAACGGTAATTGGAATTCAATAATTATGGCTTTCTATTTCCAATCATTTAAGCATCATCTTAAAGAAGTGAAAACTTTTGACTCGTTGACCCTTCATACTAAAAATAAAGTTGGTTGTTTGTCTGTGAAATTCCAAGTGATTCACATTACAATCTGGGATCATTCTATAAGTAGTAGGTCTATACCCAGAGGGAAATAGGTGCCAAAACTTTAAGAAAGAATGGGAGGACTGGAGCTGGAGAGATGTCTCAGCGGTTAAGAGCACTAACTGCTCTTGCAGAGGACCCGGGTTTGATTTCCAGCACCCACATGGAAGCTAAGAACCATCTTTAACTCCAGTTCCAGGGGAATCCTCCACCCTCTTCTGACCTCAGCAGCATTGCATGGCATGGGTGCACCAACCTATATGCAGACAATACATTCATGCTCATAAAAAATAATAAAATTGGGGCTGAAGAGATGGCCTAGCGGTTAAGAGCGCCGACCGCTCTTACAGAGGACCCGGGTTCGATCCCCAGCACCCACATGGCGGCCGAGAACCGTCTGAAACTCCAATTCTAGGAGAACTCCAGTTCCAGGGGAATCCGATACCTTCTCCTGACCTCCGCGGCGTTGCACGACACGGGTGCACAAACTTGCATGCAGACAGTACATTCATACACATACAGAAATAAATAAAATTAATAAAAAAATAAAATAAAATAAAATAAAATAAAAAAGAATGGGAGGACCACAAGAGTGTATGGGAGGCTGCGGAAAATGGGCAAATAAATGATAAATGTTTCGGAAAATATCATTTTGTACAGTGAATATATAATTAAACATAAGGGCATTTTCTCATCTAGTTTAAATAATGGTATTGCAAACACAATTAACAATGCATATTTAGGAGCTGGTGAGATGACTTAGCAATTAAGAGCACTCTCTGCTCTTGTAGAGGACCCGAGGTAGGTTCCCAGCATCCATTTGGCCCCAGAACAACTGAAAGCAACTCCAGTTTGAGAAGATTTGATGCCCTCTTCTGGCCTCTATGGGCATTGCATGCACAGAGTTGCCCCCTTGTGCGCATGGAAGCAAAATTCTTATATACATAAAATAAATAAAATAAAATAAATTCCTCTCTAGAAGTCCTAATCTCTAAAGAGATTCCCCTCACAACTGTTTTCTCACTGTAGAAAGTATTATTTCATCTCTAAATTACTCACATGGCCTATTTTGGTTACTGTTAATATCTACACTTTTGTCTAAAAGGTTTGACACCATCCTAATGCGAGGTTTTTAATGTCAAATTCCATTTCACACCAAGAAGAGCATTTTTCCATAAAAATCAAGTGCCCACTCAGTGTGCACTTCATTTCCTTAGTATGGAGTTTCTGTGTTCACCCTGTTAGGACTTACCTCTGTTGATATATGATGCTTTCTTCTTCCTTCTCTGTAAAGCCCTCTCAACTTCCAGATTTTCCCACTCATTTGAAGACATGAAGATCTAATGCAGGTGAATTAGCTTCCCTGAAGACAAGGAGTTTGACACGGATTGCAGAAGTTTTCCTTTAAAGGTGTATATCAGAAGAATTGTTCAAAGGAGTGGGTACCTAGAGCATCTCAATTCATGTTACTGGAGAAGGAGGGTGTGTAGGAAACTCTCATACTTACTGATAGGTGAAAATTCATTGCCTAGCACATTCACCAGCAATACATTATAGATGCCACTTCCATGAATAATTTAGGTTGTATCCCACAGAGTTCACAGTATTAGTATTCAATCAAGTAACATGATAATAAATTCAGAAAAGCCTCACTCTGAATATTTAAAAATACTAAGTATTTTTTTGCCATATATTTCACAGCAAGGTATCATGTTACAGTGAATTAAGGAGCCAGATAAGATGAGAAGGCAACTTAAACTCACTGTGCCCCTTTTTCAGTGTAAGAAAGAGAAGACCTGGGAAATTAAGGGATTTTGTTAATTGAGCTCCGTGAATGAAATAATAAAATGAAATAATATTGCGGTCTCTTATTTGATTCTTCAATAAGAAAATACTGATTCACAGTGTTAGAAAATAGGAAACTAACATTAAAACATAATATGCAAGTTTCTTGGTGAAATTGAAATAACAAACCCTATATATCCCTCGAAGTACTCTAGAATCCACTGACCAATTATTTTCAGACTCTGTAATTACTGTATATGGGTGGTAAAATATGTATCCATATTTTAGAGTAATATAAAACTAATGGAGGAAAATTTGAATTACTAAATATAAAAAAAGACTGACAGAAAGATGCAGGACAGTTATGGCAGAATGCATGATCTGGGATGGGGTGGGGTGGGGGGAAGGGAAAGGGGAATATGCCTGAACTGAATTGAAAAGTGATGTCTGAAATATACAAAACATCAACAAAAAACAAAAAAGTTTTGTGTATTTCATACATCATTTTTCATCAATAAAAAAGAAAAAGGAAAAAAATCTATA
>VZQC01007495.1:5402529-5481525 GCA_009823505.1 Rhizomys pruinosus
TATGCAAATAGTTTTGTTTATCGTATTACAAGGTTCTTTAGAATGACTATGTCATTTTCCATTTGGTTTTCCACCACTTACAATCATTCTATCCCTCTTCCATAATGTCCCCTGAGCCCTGGGTGGATGAAGCTGAATAGAGGCGACCTGTCCATGGGACAACACTCCTTAGACTCTTAATCCCCTGGGTTTGATCACGTATGCCCTTTTGACTTCCTGGCTTCCTGTTGCATGGGGGAGCATGGAGCTTATGCTTAGAGGTTGCCTGAGACCCTGTTCATATGAACCTACAGCATTGTTATCAGCAGGCATAAGACAAATGCAAGTTCACCTGGATAAAAACCCAGCACAGAACTGCAGAAATGGGTAGCAGAACACAATGTTGGCTGCAGAAATATCGGCAGCTGATTCCTGTTGTATGAGGAAGAATTGGCCTTCTTTAGGAATGGGACTCAGGATAGGTTGACTAGAGCTCAGGGGAATAGCTGGCACTGAGGAGTGGGCTGGAGAGCAGTTTGCTCAATGGACCCTATCACAAATGACTTAATGGGTGAACTTGTGCGGGGAGGGTACCAGTGGAGAATCAGGTGTAAAGGCAATTGAGACTGATTGAAAATTATATATATATATATATAATTTTCAATCAGTCTCAATTGCCTTTACACCTGATTCTCCACTGGTACCCTCCCCGCACAAGTTCACCCATTAAGTCATTTGTGATAGGGTCCATTGAGCAAACTGCTCTCCAGCCCACTCCTCAGTGCCAGCTATTCCCCTGAGCTCTAGTCAACCTATCCTGAGTCCCATTCCTAAAGAAGGCCAATTCTTCCTCATACAACAGGAATCAGCTGCCGATATTTCTGCAGCCAACATTGTGTTCTGCTACCCATTTCTGCAGTTCTGTGCTGGGTTTTTATCCAGGTGAACTTGCATTTGTCTTATGCCTGCTGATAACAATGCTGTAGGTTCATATGAACAGGGTCTCAGGCAACCTCTAAGCATAAGCTCCATGCTCCCCCATGCAACAGGAAGCCAGGAAGTCAAAAGGGCATACGTGATCAAACCCAGGGGATTAAGAGTCTAAGGAGTGTTGTCCCATGGACAGGTCGCCTCTATTCAGCTTCATCCACCCAGGGCTCAGGGGACATTATGGAAGAGGGATAGAATGATTGTAAGTGGTGGAAAACCAAATGGAAAATGACATAGTCATTCTAAAGAACCTTGTAATACGATAAACAAAACTATTTGCATAGAGAAGATGTGGAGAAAAACAGTGTTTAAGTATTCATTGCATTTATTTTATTTTACCTTTATGTAACTGTTCAATAAATTATTCAATTATTAGACTAAGGTAAAATCCTGATATTCTAAATATTAACCATAAAATATGGGTATTATAGAAAACTGTGTGGTTATAAGTAGAGATATGAGACATAGTATGTCAAAACTTGAATACTATAAACTAATAAAATCCAAAGATAAGGAAATTAATGTTATCAGCTCCTTGAGTGTATTTCAGGGCTATTCTCTGAAAATTTTCATTCATATTTGGCAAAGTTGAGACACAAGAAAAAATGTATTTCCAGACAGATGAAGAATAATAAGTTGCTGGTTATCCCTCCCCATACTCCCTCCATATGGAAACCTAACAGTATAGAAGCTTCTTAAAGTATATATATATATTAAAGAGAAATTTGAAGGAGTTACCTCAGGAAGACTTGGCCCTGGCTAGAAACTATAGGCTAACAAAATAAAACTCCAACCCCAGGAATGGACTCTCTCTTGAAGCTGTTGACTGGGTCCCATAGTCCCTCAAACAGTATTAGCCATGCCCCTTGAAGCTGTTGACTGGGTCCCATAGTCTCACAAACAGTATTAGCCATGCCCCTTGCTCTTGGTTTCCCACCTAAGATTCACAGTAAGATCCTATTGCTGAAGACACTGTATATATGAGCTGTAGAACAAATAAGGAGAAATCAAGCTGATGCTGACTTCAGAGCCTCATCTCTATTGAATCCCTTTCATAGCACTGGGAAGTACTATGCATTCTATTGTAAGGAAAATTAATAATCATCAGCCTTATTCAACTGTGAATCTTGTGAACTACAACAACTGGCCTGGTGTGATATGCCCACTGGTAAAATAGTGCACAGCTATTAAGGGAATTACCAACCAGTTTCTAATTGGATTTAAGGTCCACTTCTAAGATGAAGCCCATATTTGACTTTGATAACAAGTTTAGGAACCTGAGGCTAGACAGGTCACAGAGCACAAGGGAAAGCCTACTACTAATTTTATATTAGATAGATATAATACTAAACTGAATCCTAATGACTTATTGTTATGCCCAGAGATGAATACATCTCTCAACTCTCACCAGAAAATCTTCCTTAAGTAGCATATGTTGATTGACTCAGAAACCCACAACTGGCCAACATATAGAGAAAAAGGTTGCAGAATGCTTAACCCAGAACAAAACACTTGTATCCATCAGTCTTCTACTTCTCAAGGCCTAGGAATAATTTTGGAAAAAGGTCAGAAAGATTGTAAAAGCCAGAAGTGCTGGATAACCACAAGCAAATTGAATTTTCTTCACAGACAGCTGGTCAGTTACTCAAACAGTGGTGACAGCATCCACAAGTCTGATGCAAGCTCAGACCAATCAAAATCCTAGCATAGTCTTGGGAAAGTAAGTAAGAAACTCCAAGACTACCTGAGGAACTATTGGAAACTGATGACTGCTCAGAGGGGGAGATTTGTTCTCTTTCGAGGATATGACTTCTGGTAGGTTAACCAGGTTCTAGTGGAAGGACGCACATTGGAACATGAAGTACACATTGGAACATGAATTAGACTCTATAGGTTATAATGAATATATAATAGAGTACATTAAAATAGGTGGAAAGTAAAAATGGGATGTGTAGGTAGAGGAGGGGAACTAAATGCAATAAAATATATTGTATGAAAATATCAAAACTTCATTTTAAAAATTATTTTTTAGTTTTTAAGAGCAAAGGCCAAGCCAGAACACTGATTTATTGCCCTTCAATTCTTTGTTATTACCTTTATTTTTAGCCGTATCTTCATCCACTTGCCTCATAAGTAAACTTCCAAAAACCTGAGTAAGTTTCCTATTTCAAATTAATTGTTTACAACTAGATATTAGCCGGAGGTGATATTATAAACCTGAAGTGTCCTTTTACTTAAAATATAAAACCAAAGTTGTCTCAGACAATTTGGTCAATCACTTTTGTCTTTCAACTTCCTACCCTAAAATTTTAGTGGCTCTCCACTAAACATAAAATAAAATTCTACTCCCTTTTTCTGATGTTGAATGAATCTCTTCATTCATTGAGCTAAAATATTGAGCGACCAATTTGTTTTGGATTCTTCTTTGTTCTGGTCTCTTTGAATTACTAGTTTGAAGGTAATTTATGATAGTCTCTCATTACCCTGTTTTTCCATGTTCTTTTTTTAATTAATTTTTTAAATTTATTTCTGTATGTGTATGAATGTACTGTCTGCATGCAGGTCTGTGCACCTGTGTCGTACAATGCCGCGGAGGTCAGAAGAGGGTCAGAACTCCCCTGGAACTGGAGTTCTCCTGGAATTGGCGTTTCAGATGGTTCTCGGCCGTCATGTGGGTGCTGGGGATCGAACCCGGGTCCTCTGTAAGAGCGGTCGGCACTCTTAACCGCTAGGCCATCTTTCCAGCCCCTTCCATGTTCTTCTTATTGAACCAAATTCTACTTCCCGCCTCAACAGAATATACATGTCTCAGTGAGATTAAGCTCAAATTTCACCTCTGTGTCCTCTGTAGCTCAGAGCTGCTATGAGCTACTCCCTCTCTGAAGTTCCTTAATCTCCTGCCTACAGTATACCTATTTTTTAACTTATATTTTTCTGGATTATGTGTTAGATTTCTGGCTGATTTATGCTTGCATTTTCAGTAATGCTTCCAAAGCATATTGGGTTTTCTTCATTCACCATTCAGCTAAGAGTGATTTAATAATATCTTCACTGTTAGAATCTGCTCTACTACCAAGTAGGTAGTTAATAACTATTTCTGAATGAACAAGATCTAACTAAAAGTTATCATTTTGAAAGGACCCAGAGATTGAAAGATTACTTGACAAAACATTAAATTAACATGTTAGAATTGTTAAATTTGGAAAAATTTTTTATAGAGCCCTATGTGGTAAATGGTAGTAGATGAAATATTGATGGCCAGGATAAGAATGATAATAGATGACAGATAGAGATATAGACATAAAATAGATGATAGATTGTAGATAGATAGTACATAGATAAGATAGATAGATAGATAGATAGATAGATATAGAGAGATAGAGTTTTAGAATCATTCCTATCTATCTATAATATAGCCCAACTGACAGAACTATCTTTTGTGGTTCAGAATTAATAGTGAAAGTTAACATTTATCTGAGTACTAAGGAGCTAGTTTCTATTTTCCTTTATATAATTACTTTTCTATATCTAAAGCAGTTTTCTTTGAAACTACTAAGAATTTGCATACACCAGAGATAGGAATGTTAATAACAGTTCTTTAGAATTCACATCAAACAAATGCTGGAGTCCTATAAGAAAGACTTAAGGAAATAATTTTGCCTGAGCAAAAGAACAAAATACTTAAAAAAACAAGAGAAGGAATTACATATGATTTTTAAGGCATAATTTGAGTATTTGTAATTCTATATTTCTTTCTTTATTTAAAGAAAGTCTCAACTACTTTTAAATATAATCATGTATACTCATAAACTAACTCTGTATTGTACAGTCATTTATTTTCACTCAAAATATATTTAAAAGACATTTCTTGAAACTTTCCAATAAGCTTCATTTGCATATTTGTGTTTTAAATAATTTAGTAGCTTTGACAATCCTTCTTTTAGAATGTTTTATTTGTTATTTTTATTTTATGTGTATGATTGTATTGCCTGCATGTGTGTAAGTGCACCCATGTAGCTCAATGCCTACAGAGTCAGAGAAAGCATTGGATTTCCCTGCTGGAGTTAGGGATGGTTGTTAGTTGCGATGTGAGTGCTGGTCCACTGCAAGCGCTCTTAACCTCCGGAGCCATCTCTCCAGACCATGAAAAGCCTTCTTAAAAGTTATTTTAAAAAATTCTTCATTATCTGTATCTGATTTGCAAACCAAATTTCCAAATATGGATCATTAGGAAGAAAGATAATCTCTCACTAGCCAATATATTATTTTCTAAAGGGAACTAGAGCCTGGGGAATTACACATCTGTGATGCAAATTTAAAATGGAATTACAATTACCAGAATTACACATTTGTTGTCATCTTAGAAGTAAACAAAGCCTACTGGTAAATGAAATGTGTGTTCTTTCCCACTCTTTTCTGTGCAGCAAATCATGTTAGAAGTTAACAGGTTGGCAGATTGGAGCTGGGATATGGACTGTTTCTCCACAGTGTTGATTGCAAACTTTGAGTATTTGGCCACAATCATTCAGCCCATTAGGGAATCGATACTACCTAACCCTTTTACAGAGTTAATATATGTATGTTGCTGCTATATATCTCTATGTATTATATACATATTAGATAAAGTCATCATGATTTTTTTCTCCCAGCAGTGGTAAATTTATTTCTTGATATCTTAAGTGGAAAAATTAAACTGGCATTTTTAGAGCTAGTTCATTTGGATATGTTTTGGAGATTTTACTTTACACTGCATATTCTTTGAGGTATGCTACCTCAGTATTGTGTTTCAATATTGATGAGACCAGAACAGCTCTATAGCAGAATCCCTTATGTCCTCTTCTCCATCGATTTCCATATCAGTTGTTTACTCTGCCATCTTGGTTATCTACTAAAGTAGATTTTCCTGGGGCATTTCAAAGTCTACTTGCAATTACTTTAAGTTTTATCTACAGTTAACAACAATGTATTTAAATAATTTCCTATATTGTACATCAGATATGCTTTTCTTTGTTTCTTAATACTTCATGAATTTTTCATTTTAAAGTGTCATCCACAAGCCTTACTGGTAAGACTATCTGATGATGTTTTTCCCTTTTTTTTTTTTTTTTTTTTTTTTGGTCTTTTTGAGACAGGGATTCGCCTGCTACTCTGGCGCCTGGACCACTCTGTAGACAGGCATGGCTCAAACCTCACAAGATTAACCCTGTCCTTCTGTCTCACACTCCCAGTGCTAGGATTAAAGGCCTTTTGTCCCATTCACTACTTAACACACTAAAGAATGTCATTGACCGACTTTTGTTACTTTAGTGTGAGGCCCCAACCACTTTGCTCTCTAATAAATACTGAGAATAAAATGATAAAATTAAGGAAGAAAATAAATCACTTAAATTTACCTCTCACTATATTCCATAAATATTTCTTATATTGTCACACCCCAGATATAATAAGAAACATTGCCCATATAGGTTCACAAATTTAATTGTCATTTCAGAAGCAAAGCATGAGAATTACAAAAAGTAAAAGGCTATATGAGCAGCTACTCACAAGTTTTGGGAGTAAAAATTATTCAAATAGAAAACATATTCTTGGAGTTCTATTGGAAAGAAAGATAAATGGAGCTATTTTTTAATTAAATTCTCATAGTAGTTTGAGGGTACTTTATAAGATAAAAATAAGTAATACATTACCCATCTAGGAATTATAAGATTCACAAGAGTCCACAATTTGTGATCTTGTATTGGCATGATATAACTAAGTTTAATACATTTTTTATAACCATCACTCAGGAAAAAGGGAAGAGCTGGCAATCTCCAGAAATCCCTCTGCACTCACTTGCTCTTTCTTAAGCAGCATGGACTTTGGCTTCTATTATCAACTGCTTTGCATTTGCTAGATTTGAATTAATATAGGTTCTTTTCAGCTAGGTGTGGTATTTTTATCACACCTTTATTTTTGTTTTCTTGTATAAACAAATCCCACTCATTACCTCGAGTGCAGTTTTGGCAGGACACAGGTATATCAAAATTTAAATCCTTATTCTACTTCAATTACACATTTTGGCATATATGTGTTCCGGGTATTCAGGTTTGTTCTCTATGGACTTTTACATATATTAACTTTCATTGAACATGTATTTATATTTTGATATGTTATATGTACACTCACATGTCCATGTTATAATGAGTGGACAATTCTATCATAAGATATATATATTAATGTCCTTGGAATATAATTTTTTATAGGAACTATACATGTAAAATTTTGGTTCACATGTTTGATATTTTTGATATATGTGTGGTATGTTTAATATACTATATATAATATATATATTATTTATGATCATACTAGTATTTTAATTGGGTTTGGTCTGTTCTTTAAACATAGTCTTGTTAATTTGACAATAGCACTCCAATTGATTCTTCCTTAAAGAATCTGGAAAAAATTAGAGCTAATTATTTAGCACATTTAGACTTATGTAGTCTTCTGGCCCTTACAGATATAAAATGATAATTTAGATCATTTTAATACATAAAAGCTTTGATCAACAATTGTAGCAACAATAAGAAAATAATTCATCTTAAAATTTTTAGGATTCTTCCTAAAACATAAACAGGCGGATGGTCCCAACCCTGAGGAGGCTGAGGCAGGATGATTTTGAATGTAAGGCCAGAATGCTTAGTCATAGTATTGTTTTTATTTGAAAAGTTTCACTTTTTCTCATATTTTCCATATCTCTCCTTCTTCATCCTTGGCTTTCTTTATTCCTATATTACAACAATTGCATTTTAACTTTATATGCATTTCCCACTGATAGATTCTAATTACTTTTATGGAGTGAATATTTATTCATCTGCTTTTACATTTGTGTATTTTATTGGTTTTTATTTCTTCTACCTGTTTTAAGCTAACATCTGTCATCATTTCCTGTTACTAAACTTATTGTGTTTTCAGTAACTCTGCTGTTACAAATACATTAGTATGACATGGGCTAAATAAAACCCACATGCATCTGTGACATTAGCCAAAACTGTTGAACACTTATTACAAATGAACGATTCCCTCTATAAATTATACCCATTTGTATTAATCTTCTATGCGATTGTTCCCAGTAAATGCTTTGCAGACTAAACTCTGTCTGCTTCTATACAGTACAACCTGGGATAGTTTATGTCACTTAGCTGTTTGGAGGAAATGCCATGATAAAGCAGGGATTAGAAGCATGATTACTCATTGGCAAATGACAATGGGGAATTCTCTGCTGGTGTTAAGCGGACCTTTAAACTTGAATCACCTGACAGCCCAGGTATTAAAATTCTGTTGGAAAGGAATATTCTAGAAAGGGTTATGTCAGCCTAAGGAATATCAAAGAAATAACACCAAAGTAACCTCATTGTTATTCAGTTACTAAGTATAACCAGCATTTTATAGAGGAGAAATGAAAACTTTGAGATGACTAACAGAAATAGCTAATGATTGAAAATAGAGACCACTGTTTGCAGTTCTCCAAAATACTACTCACAGCAGCAGAGCAGAGCAGAGATGACTGAGGGCCACAATCAGGGTTTGTGGCTGAGGTTAAAGTGAAAACTCCTGCGGCACTTGATTACAGGGTCTGAAGCTGCACATTGTCTTTACCCCATTTTACAGGAGCCATCACGTCTGCTGGCCCCAGTGGTGCTCTGAACGGTGTCATCTAAGCCTTTATGCCAGATCTGATTCTCTTGTGTTCAGGTCTCATTATCAGGCTGGAGTTGATTCTCTTGCTATTTTACCATCATAACTGGACAGTGAATTCCAAAGAGACTGAGTGGATGACATGGGATTTCTGCAGACTTCTCATTCCCTATCTTTAACATAGGCATCCTCATGAGGATCAGGGCCTGATAACTTCACCTGGCTGGACTGGTTAAAGTTTTTCACATCCAGGTACCCCAGTCCAAACAAAACAAATTATCAAGTCAGTGCCTTCACTTTATACTATGCTAGAAACTGGTGTGACTTGGAAACAATTTACTGTATATCACTAAAGGACTCATGTCTTGGGTTTGGAAATTGTTTACCAAAAATACTTTTATACATGATTTTGCATCAATTCTATCATACTTTCTTTGCTTAAGATTTCTTGTGTGTGTGTGTGTGTGTGTGTGTGTGTGTGTGTGCACGTGTGTGTGTGCACGTGTGTGTGTGTGTGTGTGTTTTCCCTCCTAGGATTTGTAGAGTTCCCTTTTGATTTTATTTGTGGTTTCTTTTGATTTTCACATTGAGGATTGAATCTAGGGCTGCTTGCATGCCTCAGTCCTTTTTCATTTACTAATTCTCATCAGCAGCAGCGACATTTTGAGAAATGGTCTCACTCTGTAAAGCACACACTCTGTACATATCTAGAATTTGAGTTTGTTTTGTTTTTGTTTTTTGAGACAAGGTCTCACTCACTATGTAGATCATCCTAGGCTGGGTCTTGGCCTCCTCAAAGCATGAATTTAAAACATGCGTTGTCATGCCTGGCTTGAATTTGATTATTGGCGGCTTTTATTGTTTTCTAAGAAATCTTCCAGGAATTCTGAGATTCCAATTCCATATGATTAGATTTAAACTGTTATCTTCTGTCTTTTTTCCTCTTCTATATATTCTTAATATCACTTTACATTTTTAATTTTCTATTTCCTCTGTTTTCTTTTGAATCCTGAGTAGTTTTGGAAAATTATATAGCACTATAACTTTATTTTGCTTTTTTTGCTATGGGGAAACTTACAGTCTTTCAAATGCTGAGCAAATCCTCTACCATTGATCTATATCTCCAAGATTGTGTTTTGTGTTCTATTTTGAGACAGGGACTAAGATATTCATGCTGGTTTGGAATTTCCAATGCCCCTGCTGAAAGTCCCAAGTATTTAGATTGTTGGTATGTGCCATCAGGCACAGCTCAAATTATGTAATGTTTCATAAACTTGTCATTTGTGCTATTTCTCCTTTTCATTTTAGTTTATCATTTTGAGAAATATATTTTATCCTTCTTGGTAGTTACTTTTTCAGTGTCCCAATTTGTAACTACTCAGAATTTTGGTGCATACAATTTCCATGTTTCTAGATACTTTAGTTGGTATCAGCATATACATGAATAGATTCTTGGAGGCACAGTTACAAGAAGACGAGGAAGGGGAGTAAGAGAAAGATAAGGAAAGGGGAAAAGGAATAAAACTTAGAATCTTGTTCATATTCTCAGAGGTTCTAGAGGTGTCCCGTTGTGCCCTCTGAAGTGCCCTCTACATGTCTGTTATGCAGATGCACTTCTGCTTTTCAGACTTGGCCTCCTTTAGGACAAGGGCTATCCTTTTTCAGCTTGCCTACTGTTAATTTTCAGAATTCTGAAATAGCTCTTATGTACCTTTCTTGATTTCTTTGAGAAATTCAGTGAAACAAAGAGCTCTGTTTTTGTTGCATCTAAACTTTGTTTCTTGTAACTTAGAAAAGTGTTTTCAGAGTATGATAGCATTATCTTAATTTCCCTTATGTTTATGTCTATATCAGCTTTCTTGGTTTCCCCTGAAACGCTTTATCATTTAAGGTACTTCTGATTGTGTTGCTGATGTTCATTTAATAGAAACATTGTACAATATATTACAGAACAAAAAATTTGTTATGCATTTAATAGTAATAGCAAACACTAATATTGTTAATTATATATAAAGAAAGCACATTATTTGAAGAACTAAGATGTGGAAATTTTCCAATTTGTTCTAACTTCTTTTTAAATTTAATTTAATTTATTTTTTTATGTGTATGAATGATGAATGTACTATCTGGATGTAGGTTTGTGCACCCGAGTCGTGCAGTGCTGCAGAGGTCAGAAGAGGGTGTCAGATTCCCCTGGAACTGGAGTCAAAGACAGTTCTCAGCCACCGTGTGGGTGCTGGGAATCAAACCCAGGTCCTCTGCAAGAGCAGTCGGCTTAGCAGCAATCTGATAGAATGATGACTATACAGAAATTGTTGATCACAAAGTTCTCAAAGAAATATTTGATTAGCTTTTCAAGCTATATAGAAATCACAATTAGTATTATACCATTATTTCTTTTCATCTATAATGTTTAAAAATAAATATGGGTTGAAATCCTTGAGGTATGCTTGGATTAGCTCTTTGCTCCAGGGATTTTGCTGAAAGATTGCCTGGACATCGAAATGGTTAGGAATGCCTGCCTCCCTTCAGCAAAGGTTTTTTTTTCTTTTTTTTTTTATTTACTTTTTTATTTTTTGTCTTTTTGAGACAGGGAACTCCTGCGCCCCAGGCTGTCTGAACTCACTTGTAGAACCAGGCTGGCCTTGTACTCAAAAAAGATCCACCTGCCTCAAAAAGACCAAAAAAAAAAAAAAAAAAAAAAAAAAAAAAAAGTATTATTTTTATTTTAGATTTATTTATTTATTTTATTTATTTAAATCAAATTAGCCCAGTGGTGTGTTCGCCCACCCTATCCCCCCACCCCTACCAGAGCTCAATGCATTTGCAAACATGCTTTTCATCGTTTCTCAGTTTTCTCAGTATTCTCCATGTGTAAGGTGACGTGTTTTGAGCAGAATTTACTGCTTCAGTTTCAGTTTTCTGATGCAGTCCTTTTGTTGTTTCGTGTTGCTGGGGTTTGTTGTTTTGTTTCCAATATGCATCACTCGCCAACTGCTTTGGACAATAAGTCAAGGGGTCCCGTGCACAAGCAATACCACAGACGAGGGATGCCATTTGCGTTGTTTATTTTTCTGAGACTGTGGTTTAACTAGTCAATCAGTCTTGTGTCCTCTAGCCCCAGCCATTTTCCTGCAAACGTTCACTATGCTCATCCTTCTAATATCTTGCATAGAATAGACCATGCCATTGTGTAGATGTACAAATTGTTTCTCTATCCCACTCATCAGTTGAGGGGCATTTGAGTTTGTTGAACTCCTTGCTATGTGCAAAAAGTTGACATATAAACATGGGCCAGTGCATGTATTCTTTGATGGGGTGAGTCCTTGAGGGGTCATGCCCAGGAGTGGTATCTGGGTCAGGTCGGGGCTAGTCATTCCACGCCTTCCGAAGGGTTATCTGCACATGCCTTTACATAGTGGCTGTGTAGACGTTTACATTGCTCCCAACCAGAAGTGTATGTGAGTGTTTTCCCTTCCCCACAACCTCTCCAGCCACTTTGTATCATTTGTTCATATTGGAGTAAGATGATTACTCTTAAAGTGGTTTTGGTTTTGGATTTTCATTTCTCATGTTAGTGATGCTGAACACTTTTTTTTTTTTTTTTTTTGGATATGCATTCTTTCATCTTCTTCATTTGTGAAGCTCTGTTCAGCTCTTTGCTCATTCTACTGAGGGTCATTGTTTTCTTTGTTTTTTTGATTCGTAATTTAAATATTTTGGAAATCAATGCTTTGTCAGATGTTTTCTTTGTTGTGGTGAAGGTTTCCTCTCACTTGTGGGAGTTCTATAAACTTCCTTTATTGTTAATTTGATGTACAGAAGTTTTTGGGTTTAATGATTGGTCCCTATTCGTCAAAGGTTCCACCTTATTTCTTCCTCAGCTGCTGTCTGATTTAGGAAGTCTTTGCTAAGCCCAAGTCTTGTAGTCTGCTGCCCATTATTTCTTCTATTGCCTTCCGCAGTTTTGGGGTCTTCTCTGTTGAGGTCTTTGTTCCCTCTGGAGTTGACTTTTGGACAGGGCAAAAGGTAGGGTCTTAATTTCATTCCTCGACAAGTGGTTGTATCAGTTATGTCCAACACCACTTGCTGACGATGCTGTCTTTTTCTCCATTGTGTCTTCTTGGCCCCTTGTCAAATATGAGATAGGTGAAATTGTATGTCCTCAAGATTGGATCTTAGACGTTTTGTTCCCTGGTCCATCAGGAGTCTGTTTTTGTGTCAGCACCAGGCTGTTTTGTTTTCTAACTATAGCCCTGTAGTCTAGTTTTAAAGGCCTGGTCCCGTTCGATCCCCCTGTGCTACGCTTCTTTTCGTCCGGTTGTTTTTGCTGTCTGGGATCTTTTGTGTTTCCAACTGGAATTTAAGCGTTTTTTCAAGGCCCTGTTGAAGAATAACTATTGGGGATTTTTGTGATTGGAATTGCAATTAATCCATACAAGTGCTTTCTGGTGAATGGCATTTTCCTGCAATGTTTCTCTATTTTCCCAATCATGAGCATGGGAGTTTTTTCCATCTTCTGATGTCTTCTTCAATTTCCTACTTTAAAGTCTTACATTTTTTGTTTTAGAGATCTTTGGTTGTCGTTGGTCAGGTTTTGTTCCTAGGATTTTGTTGTTTTTGAGGCTATTGTGATGGGACAGACTCTTTTAATTCTTTTCAAGTTGCTGTTCTTGGTTGTGTAAAGAAAAGTCCTTATTTTAAAGAGTTAATTTTGTAATTCCTGCCACTTTGCTGAACTGTTAATCGTTTCTAGGAGTTTTTTGGTGGCGTTCTTAGCATCCCTTACGTAAACATCATACTCGCCAAATGGGGATAGCTTGACTCCCTCTTTTCCAATATTTAGTGCTCCTTTAATTACTTTTCTTGCCTATTGCTCTAGCAAAGTGTTTCAAGCACTATATTTGACGGGAGGGGGTGACAGGGTCCGCCTTGCCGACGTATGTTCTTACCTTTAAGGGAATGTTTGTGTTGATTCCACATTTAGGATGATATTGGCTGTGGGTTCTGTATATGGCTTTGATTACATTGAGGAATGATCCTTGTCCACAATCATCTACCTTTAGGACTTTAAGCATTAAGGGTTGGATTTTGTCAAGGCTTTTCATCATCAATTGAGGAGATGGTGTGGTTTTTTTGTCCTTCATTCCTTTTATGTGTTTGATGCTGTTTATTGATTTCATACGTTTTGAACCATCCTTGCTCTCTGGTATGAATCCTACTTGGTTATGATGGATGATCTTTAATGTGGGTCTGTTTGTGATTTGTCAGTATCCTGTTAGAATTTTGGCATCTTTGGTCATTAGGAAGATGGGTACTATAATTCTCTCTTTTGTTGGTATTTGCCTGGTTTTTTTTTGGTAATAGAGTGATGCTGTCTTAATAGAAGGAATTTGGTGAGAATTTCCATCTGCTTGTATCCTTGTGAAAAACTCGTTTAGGACTAATGCTTTGTAGGTCTTTTTTAACTTGTTTATCGGATTCAGCCATGAATACCATAGGTGAGCTTTTTCGTTGGGCGGTTTCTCCCTACCTCGTCAATTTCTTCCCTATATTATGGGTCTCTTAATGCTTATCGAAACACTCTGTGTCTGGGGTGAGCTTTGGTGATGCCCCGGATTTCAGATATTCATCCATTCTTCTAGATTTTCCCCTACTTGGCAGTTAGCGTCTAGGTTTGTGAAGTACCCCCATCTAGATTCTGGCTTCTTTCCTTGTCCTGTCGTCATTATTTTCCTTCTCACCCACCAATTGCACTGAATTGGCAGCTTGTTCCCTTCTTTCTTTTGTTTTAAATTGGTATAGAGGTCTGTCTATCTTGTTTATTCTTCAAAGAACCAACTTTGGATTCATTGATTGCTTTTATTGTTTGCTCTGGTTTTATTTTCCTTGATTCTGATATGATTTTTGTTATTTCTCCTGTCTGTTGCATTTACGATTCATCTGTTGTTGCCTCTCAAGTGCTTTTAGCTGCAGTCTTAGATCTTTACCTTGTGCTCTTTCTGTTTTTTAACGTAGGCACCCAGAGCTATAAAATACCCTCTTGTATTCGGACGGCTTTGAAGATATCCATAGGTTTTGTTGTGTATTGTCATTTTCATTTGGCTCCAGAAATGCTTTTATTTCTTTATTTGTCTCTTCTTGACCCATTCATTATCCAACAGTGTGTTTTTTAGTCTCCATGTGTTTCTTGTAGGCAGTAGGGCTTTTCCTGTTGTTGATGTTGTGCTTTATTGCACTTTGGTCTTATAGAATGCCATGAAAATTATTTTCATCTTTTTTTGTATTTGTTGAGGTTTCTTTCTGTGTTCCAGTAAAATGTGGTCGATTTTGGAGAATATTCCTTGGGGTGCAATGAGTAGAAAGTGTATTTCTCTTGTATTTGGTGGAATATTCAGGTAGATGTCTGTGAGGTCCAATTTGTTTATCATATCGTTCAGGTTCAGATGTCTCTCTGTTTATTTGCTTTGGTCCTGTTGTCAGCTGTCCAAAGGACTCAAGTGGTTATTAGGTCCCTAACTATGAGTGTACTGGGGTTAGGTGTGTGACTTGTGGTCCTGGAGAATAGTCCTTATAAAGTTTGTTGCACCAAAGTTTGGTGCATATATATTCACAAATTGTGAAATCTTTTTGTTGAATTGTTCCTTTGATAAAAATGTAATGGCCTTTCTTTGTCTCTTCTGATATCTTTTAAACTTTTGAAGTCTTTGTTGTCTGATATTAAATAGCACACCCTGATTCTTCTTTTGGGTACCTTTTGCTTGGAATATTTTTTCCATCCTTTCCCTTTAAGGTGGTGCCTGTCCTTGGAAGTAAGATGTGTTTCTTTTAGACATCATATCGATTGATTCTGTTTCCTAATCCATTCTCCCCAGTCTAAGTCTTTTGAATGGGAATTAGGTCCATTAATATTTAAGGTTAATGACTGATAGGTTTTTGTGTTGCTTCCTTTTTCCTTATTATCCATTGTGGTTTGTGTTTAGGTTTCTACTTCTGCAGTTATGCTTTTATTGATTTCTCTTTCTAGGTGCCTGGCAATGGTTGCTCCTTTCTTCTGTCCTTTGAATTTCTTCAAGTATTCTCTGAAGGGTTAATTTTCCTGACATGTATTCTTTCAACTTGTTTATGTCATGGGAGGTTTTTCTCTCTCCTTCATCTGTAATTGACATTTTTGCTGGGCATAGTAACCTGGGTTGGAATCTATTGTCCTTTAACACTGGGAATGCTTTGCTCCACATTCTTCTTGGTTTCATAGTTTGCACTGAGAAGTCAGTTGTAATTCTGATAGGATCCCCCATATAGGTCACTTGTTTTTCTCTTGTGGCTTTAAGGAATTTGTTCTTGTTTTGGGTGTTTAGCATTTTAACTATGATGTGGCGTGGAGAATTTCTTTTCTGATCTTGTCTGTTTGGAGTTCTATGTTCTTTTTGTATTTGTATTGGTTTGTCTTTTTTTTAGTTTGGGGAAGTTTTCATCTATTATTCTGTTAAAGATCTGATCAATACCATCTCTTGGGATTCTTCTCCTTAATCCATTCCTATGATGCAGAGTTTTGATCTTTTCATAGTGTCCCACAGGTTGTTCCACTTTTGTGTATTTTTAAATTTTTCATAATCTTTACTTGAGGTTTTTATTTGTTCTGTCTTATCTTCCAGGTCTGATATTCTTTGTTCTGCTTCCTCCATTCTGATTCTGAAGCGTTTTCCATTCCTTCCATCTTGATTGGATGAGTGTTTGATTTCCTTTTTCATTTCCTGTTCTGATTTCTTTAGTATATCTACTTCCTTTTGGAGCTTCTCAATCTCTTCCTGTAGCTCTTTGCTATGCTGGTTGGTTTCCTTATCTTTTTCAGCATGGGATATTTTCAGTATTTCTACTTCCTTCTGGAGTTTGTCATTCTCTCTCTCTAGGTCCTTGAGTTCTTCATTTTCTTTTCTTAGTTCTTTGATTTGCTCTTTATAATCTTGTAGTTCTTTAAATATGTTCCCAATCGTGTTTCTGATATCTGTGTCCTGGAGCATCCTCAGAGGGATCCCACTATAGGAGTCTTCTATAGGGTTGGTAGAGCTTGGTGCGGGATTATCCTTCCCCTTTTCCTTTTTGTCTCTTCTTCGTGTTCCTGGCATATGGGATTCTCCTTGCCTGTATTCCAATGTGAGTCCCAAATGCCTCTTCACTGTGTGGAAAGCTTGCTTTGCTTGCCTCCTTCAGATGCTTTCATAATCCCAGTTGGTGGGAGGGGGGCTCTTTAGCCTGCGCCCACCCCAGTACCTGTGTTTCAACTCATCTCGGGAGATCTCAGATCTCAAGACTCACACAACCCTACCTTTTATAATAGCTAGGAGGATAACTCCTTCCCCACAGCCACAAAAGCAAATTAAGCCAAACACAACTGGATTAACAGATTGACTAGATTAAGTCAAACAAGAATCAGCCTTGCTGAAGCACCCAGCTCCTACCTACCTACCTGAGCTTGCTTCAGCTGGTCTCGGGAGATCTCTAAGCAAAGATTTGAATTCTATTCACTTGACACTTGTTCTATTCCAAGTAGGGTCAGGTCAATCCAATTGTATCTGAAACACTGGAGGTCTAATTAAATCATAACATTTCCTAACTTCCACTTTTCCCATGTTGTACTAAACTAGGAGGATTTCAGAAATATTTCCAGGAATCTCCATTCAAAGAGAATATGTCATAGGCCATCAGCTGTGCTATCAATCCCCCAGCCATGCTGGGGAATTTTGTGGTCCGAACATGAAGGAAAGGGGGTGAGAGGTGGAGAATCATCAGGCAGACCCTGGGAGTTGGGTGAGAGCAGGCAGAAGGCGAGCTGCCATTGACTCTTTTATTGGGAGCAAGTTTAGGGTTAATGTACTGTTCACATTCCACTCTCTCTTAGTGCAGGCATAGTGTCACCTTGTGATTGGCCCAGGTCTTCGACTCAGGTGTTTGTATGGTCATCTGCGTAGGGGAGGTTAGGTTGATGAGGGACAAGCTCTGCAGAGGGGCACTGTGTAATTCTCATCATACAGGCTGCTACATTTCCACCTTTTGTATTTAACTTTGCATGAGGGGCGGTCTGAGTGGGAGTTTAGGTGCTATGCCCGAACCTTGTTGGCCCCACCTCTGGGTGCCATATGTTGTCAATCCCCTGGGCCTGCTGGGGAATTTCGTGGTCCGACAGTGAATAAAAAAAGGGTGAGAGGCACAGAGTCAACACACAGACCCTGGGAGTCGGGTGAGAGCATGCAGGAGGCAAGCTGTCACAAACATGTTTATTGGGGGCAAGGTTAGTGTTGTACTGTTCACATTCCACTCTCCTCTTAGTGCTTATGATTGGTCCAGGTCTGCCACTCAGATGTTTGTATGATCGCTTGCCAAGGGCAGGTTAAGTTGATGAGGGACAAGCTCTGCAGAGACACACTGTGTAAATCTCAAAGGACAGGCTACTACAAGCTGGAGTAGATATTTCTTTTAATCTAGGTATAAAGGAGGAAACATAATATCCATTCTCCACTTTGTCCACTTTGTTCTTAAATAACAAGGGAATGTTGGCTGAAATTATTTATGTAGTCTTCTATTTCAGGTACCATCATACTCAGAAGCCAGTGTCTTTAATCAAAAGGAAACATAGATAAGCAGTAGCAACCACCAGCCTGTATAACTGGATCTACTTTGAGGAGTTTTTAGATCTTACCATCTGTTCTGGGTCACAAAGGGTCACAAATTTGAATGAGAATCTTCCTGTATTGCAGAGTAAAGCACCTACCTATGGCTTTATACTGATGTGACTGGTTAAATAATTGCTTCCATTTCCTCCACATATATTTCTCAAAGTGTTTCAGATATTCAGATTTTACATTTAAAACTTTGAATTTGGTGGCTATCCACCAGAACTTACTAGAACTTACTTCATATTGCCAAATACCAAACTTTGATCACAGTACATGAATAAATCAAGAAGGAATTGAGCTGGAAGCTTTCTTCTTCCTGGTTATCCCTCATAGTAGCAGGAGATGCTATGCATACTTTTCAAGGAGCAAAGTTATCAAGAGTTTTACCAGCAATGAATCCTGGGATTTTAGGTATTGTTGTGTTAGTCAAGATATGCTATCTAGTACAATAATGGCACACTTGTTATGTGGGTAGCCAGCCACAAGTGGGAACTCATGCTTGCCTTTGTAAATCTGGTCTAGAGTTCCAGGCTAAAGGAGTCATAGAACCTAGGGGGAACCTATTAATAATTGCTTAATGGACATGCTCTCAAATTCCCCTATAAATACTTATGTTTACACTCAGCCTTCATTAGAGAACCTTCTGAATGTAGTGGGTAGTATGTATGTATGTATTTATTGATTTTTATTTTTTATTTGTTTATTTATTGGTCTTTTTTCCAGACAGGGTCTCCCTGTAGGCCCCCGCTGTCCTGCAACTCGCTCTATAGACCAGGCTGGCTTTGAACTCACAAGGATCTGCCTGCCTCTACCTCCCAAGTGAAAGGATTAAAGGCAGGCACCACCACACCTGGCTGCCTTTTTTTTTTTTGTAGCATTTAAACATAAGACTCATGAATGCCAATTTGCTGATAATAAATGATGGTGAAGTGATTAAGCACAAGGTCCAACTGTATCACCCCACTACAAAGCTCAGATACAAGGCAGAAGAGGGGGCAGAATGAATGTAAGAGCCAGAGGATTAGGAGATGTGCATCAAAACTACGTCCTTTGGATGTGATTAGCCATTACACTCTTTTTTAAATTTTATTTATTTCTGTATGTGTATGAATGTACTGTCTGCATGTAGGTTTGTGCACCCATGTCCTGCAGTGCTGCGGAGGTCAGAAGAGGGTCTCAGATTCCCCTGGAACTGGAGTTCTCCTGGAATTGGAGTTACAGAGCGTTCTCAGCCGCCATGTGGGTGCTGGGGATCAAACCTGGGTCCTCTGCAAGAGCAGTCGGTGCTCTTAACCGCTAGGCTATCTCTCCAGCCCGCCATTACACTCTTGAACTCACTGTTGCTGCACAAAAAATGAACAAGATTAGGTCTATCAACATTTCATCATGGATGGTGGAGGGACACATGTGCCTTCATATGATTTTGAAGCACTATTGACATTTAATTATTACTAGAAAAAGGGATGGCATTTTCTTCAGAAGTGTAGCCACTGATACATTGATCATGCTCCAGTAAATAACCCATTAACCTGCAGCCAACTCTGATTAAATTCAGTGGATCTCTCTCTCTCTCTCTCTCTCTCTCTCTCTCTCAGATAGATAGAGACAAGGGAAATAAAAGAGTAACTTTTTTTGAAGAAGAGTTTAAGTAGGAAAGGGATGGGAATAAAAGAAAGCAATGGGAAGTGAAAAAAATAAAATCCCTGATACATATGTATGTGTGTGAAACTGTCATAGACATTTTAAACCTGTAAAAAGTAAATGGAGGCACCCACCAGAGCAGCTGAGGTACAGGGTGCAGGCCAACCGGCTAAGCAAGCAACTTCCCCCTCCCTGCCAACTGAACTCCAGAGGGAGTTTCCAGTAAGCCCTACAACCAACCTAGAGTAACTGGCTGGCAGCAAAGGGAGTACAGTGCTCAGAAGATGTCATCTGGGTTGTTACCCACCCAGTTCTTATGGAACAGGATGGGAAGAGTGAACTATACCTTCCAATATATACTTATGTTTACACTCAGCCTTCTTAGAGAACCTTCTGAATGTAGTGGGTAGTATGTATGTATGTATTTATTGATTTTTATTTTTTATTTGTTAATTTATTGGTCTTTTTTCCAGACAGGGTCTCCCTGTAGGCCCCCGCTGTCCTGCAACTCGCTCTATAGACCAGGCTGGCTTTGAACTCACAAGGATCTGCCTGCCTCTACCTCCCAAGTGAAAGGATTAAAGGCAGGCACCACCACACCTGGCTGCCTTTTTTTTTTTTGTAGCATTTAAACATAAGACTCATGAATGCCAATGTGCTGATAATAAATGATGGTGAAGTGATTAAGCACAAGGTCCAACTGTATCACCCCACTACAAAGCTCAGATACAAGGCAGAAGAGGGGGCAGAATGAATGTAAGAGCCAGAGGATTAGGAGATGTGCATCAAAACTACGTCCTTTGGATGTGATTAGCCATTACACTCTTTTTTAAATTTTATTTATTTCTGTATGTGTATGAATGTACTGTCTGCATGTAGGTTTGTGCACCCATGTCCTGCAGTGCTGCGGAGGTCAGAAGAGGGTCTCAGATTCCCCTGGAACTGGAGTTCTCCTGGAATTGGAGTTACAGAGCGTTCTCAGCCGCCATGTGGGTGCTGGGGATCAAACCTGGGTCCTCTGCAAGAGCAGTCGGTGCTCTTAACCGCTAGGCTATCTCTCCAGCCCGCCATTACACTCTTGAACTCACTGTTGCTGCACAAAAAATGAACAAGATNTATATACCAGACTCCAGTGCACTGATCTTTATAAATACAACTCTACAATCCCTCAAGGCACAGATCAACCCCAGCACACTCATAGTAGGGGACTTCAATACTCCACTGAGTCTTTTGGACAGATAAACCAGACAAAGAATAAACGGAGAGACATCTGAACTGAACAATACAGTATAGCAAATGGACCTCACAGACATCTTTTGAATATTCCACCCAAGCACCAGAGAATATTCTTTTTACCCAGCACCCCACAGAACGTTCTCCAAAACTAACCACATACTTGGACACAGAAAAAAACAAATACAAAAAAATTGAAAAAAAATCTATGCATTCTATCAGACCACAGTTCAATAAACCTCAATATCCACAACAGGATAAGCCCTGCTACCTACACAAACAGATGGAGCCTAAAGAACACACTCCTGAATAATGAATGGGTCAAAGAGGAAATAAAGAAAGAAATAAAAGCATTCTTGGAACTAAATGACAATGACAGTACAACACAACAAAACCTATGGGACTCTCTAAAAGCATTCCTAAGAGGGAAGTTTATAGCTGTGGGTGCCTACATTTAAAAAAAAAATAAAACAAAACAGAAAGGGCACAAATAAATGAGCCAACACTGCAGCTAAAAACACTTGAAAGACAACAACAAATGAACCCTAAATGCAACAGACTGGAAGAAATAACAAAAATCAGAGCAGAAATCAATGAAATAGAAACAATAAAACAATACAAAACATCAACGAATCCAAAAGTTGGTTCTTTGAAAGAATAAACTAGATACACCTCTAGCCCAGTTAACCAAAAGAAAGAAATAGCAACTCCAAATCAATAGAATTCATGATGAAAGGGGACATATCACAACAGACAATGAAAAGATCCAGACAATCATATGGGAATATTTCAAAAACCTATACTCCACTAAATTTGAAAACCTAAGAGAAATCGTTGAATATTTGCAATCTGGGGTATCGCCAAAGCTATAACAAGAAGAGCTTGACAGCTTAAACAGACCCATAATATATGAAGAAATTGAAAATTTAATAAGAGACCTCCCAATTAAAAAAAGCCTAGGACCAGATGGTTTCACAGCAGAATCCTGTAAAACATTTAAAGAGGACTTACAACCATCATTACTCAAACTTTTCAGAAGGATACAAGCAGGGAAAAATCTCCCAAATTCCTTCTATGAAGCTAGCATCGCTCTAATAACAAAACCAGGCAAGGATGCAGCCAAAAAAGAGAACTACAGACCCATCTCATTAATGAACTCAGATGCAGAAATCCTCAACAAAATACTTGCAAACCATATACAGACCCACATCAAAAAGATCATCCACCATGATCAAGTTGGATTCATACCAGAAATGCAGGGATGGTTCAGTTTCCCTAACTACTAGGTATTTGGTGTTAGCATCCACAGATGAGGGACGCTATTTGTCATTTGTTTTTCTAGGACTGTGTTACTTCACATAGCATAATGTCTTCTAGTTCCATCCATTAACTTGCAAAGTTCATGATGTCATCTTTCTTTACTGCTGTATAGAACTCCATTGTGTAGATGTACCGCATTTTCTGTATCTACACATTGGTTGAGAGACATTTGGGTTGCTTCCGGCTTTTTGCTATTGTGAAGAGAGCTGCAGCAAACATAGATTTGCATGTGTCTTTGCAATAGGATGAGTGTTGTGGGTATATACCCAGGATTGGTATGACTGGGTCGGGTGGCGGCTCATTTTAGTGTCTTCCACGGGTTTTCCACACTGCTTTCCATAGGGGTTGTAGGAGTTTGCAGTCCCACCAGCAGTGGATGAGTGTTCCCTTTTCTCCACAACCTCTCCAGCATTTGGTGTCATTTGTTTTCCTAATCTTGGCCATTTTTACTGGGGTAAGGTGGAATCTTAAGCTGGTTTTAATTTGCATCTCTTTAATTATTAGCGATGTTGAACACTTTCTGAGATGTTTCTCAGCCATTTTCACTTCTTCATTTGTGAATTCTTTATTCAGGTCTTTACTCCATCTTTTGATAGTGTCATGTCATTTTTTTTCTTTATCCTTTGGTTTTTGAGTAATTTATATATTCTGGATGTTAATGGAAGATTTCTTAATATGCTAATATAACATGGAAAGTCTTATTATGTTGCAGGAATAATTACCAGAAAATTGAAAAAAAAAAAAAAAAACTAAAAGAAACAAACTCCCAACAAGGCAAGTGCATCTCTTTATTTGAAAGAAAAAAATACACTGAGAGACTATTTTCCTGTCTTCAAATTGTGGAAAGTTGAACACACAAGTAAATGTGGCATGATATGCATGTAATTGCAGCACTCAGAAGGCTTGGGAAGGAAATTATGAATTCAAAGTCAGATTACATTACAGAGTGTAACTGTGACCTTAAAGGAGGAAAGAGAAGGAAGGAGCCCAGGGGTTGAAAAGAGGAAGGGAAGGAAGAGGAGGATAAAGAATAGAAGGGGCAGGAAGCAGAAAAATGAACAAGCAGTGAGTAGAGGATGCTTACACAAGGCAGTACAAGACCAAAAATAGAAGATGGCAAGAAAGTAATACTTCTGTTCTGCATTAAAGTGAGGCTGTGAACTTTTGCCGTTGCCCCACACTAAGCTGCGTAGTCCTCTGAAATACACGGCTCTCCATAAAGCATACTTGTAAAGAAAGAACTGAATGGCTTCAGACAAGGATACTCAAGCAAGGTTTCAAATAATAATACAGAGATAGGTTTAAAGGGCTTTTATTTCATGGTACAATTCTGTTCCTTCTTAGCTCTCTTCTCTCTTTTGATTTCATTTCAAAAATCTAATTTTAGATAGCCAGCTAGGACCCCAATAAAGCCAGAAGTATTTTGTTTAAGATAGATTAGCAAAAGAATGGTAACAAATATTTTTATACCCATGGAAAGGGAAATTTAATTCTCCAGAGATGAGAGCTGTCAGTAATCTGTCTTTTCAGAGCAGATAAAAAGACAATAATTTATTTTTTATTGAGCATTTGTATATCTCACACAATGCTTCCCAATCAAACCCAATTCTCCCATACCCCAACCCTCCATGAGAACTCATACAATACAACATCCAAGATAAGCCCTATCCAGTCTAGTTCTTGAACCCAGATAGCCTTTTGTGCAAATAGATCCACTGGAGTCTAATCTGTACAGCTTGAAATTAAGTAAGGCATACACTTCCTTACCTAGAAGTAATCAGTTTCTTGTAATTTTCAGTCCAGGGCCAGTCCATTTTGATGTCATACCCCTTTAGTATCCAGACACTAGTACCATTATCCTCAGTTTGAAACAACTTTTACTGTATTAATACAGTTTAAGAATGTCTAATTTTAAGAATGTCTAATTTTCCCAGACGTATTCATAAGGAATTTTGAATGAATACAAACATATCTGTCATGCTATTTATACCTCCCATTGCCTGAGAATTAAAAATAATAAAACATGAAATTCTGTTAATGTTATGCTCACTCATTATCTCCCCCTCCACTTCTAATTTCAGTTAAAGATTTTTAAAAAAATAAACAGGAAAATAGCAGAGCAGCCTGAGGAGACAGATGGTGCAGCTGATGACAAACATTTGACTTTTACCACACTGGGAGATGGAGAGCTTGATTAATAGTCGGTCAGCCAGTGAAACAATATGAGAAGAAAAATGATTTGGCAAGGTGAATCTTAAATGATTATAAATATCTTGTAATTGCTTGATTTAAATGTTTCTTTTTGGAGAATCAACATTTTAATATTTGCTTGATCCATAAAAATGGCTCTAGCATTAAACCTAGAATATGACTCAATTTAAGTCTACTCAAGGAGCACCTGCTGATTAGATAAAAAAAATCGATTAAAAATTCTTAGTGCCATTCCCCAAATGATACTATTATGCACTGTAATTATCAAGATCTGAGAAAATCTACCTGGAAAGTGTTCTGGGAATCACAGAAATTCAGAGATGGAATGCTTCTGAAGCAAATTCTTGTCAGTCATCTTCATTTCACTTGTGACTTGAACCAGGCCCAGAGGAAGGAAGAGATTTTGCTGAGATCTACAACATCCACCAGACCCTTCTGGAGAGCCTCGGATCTGCTGGTCTTCCATTAGCATTCTTTTATTTATTGCCTTCCTTACATGTAAAGTCAGCAACTCACAAATGCTTTTCGTAGTCTTTCTTAATTTTTTTTTTTTTTTTTTTTTTTTTTTTTTTTTTTTTTTTTTTTTTTTTTTNTTTTTTTTTAATATTTGAAATTTTTATGAAAACTATTGTAAAAATTTAGATATGCCAAAATTATATTCCACATTTTAGACATTTCTATCAAACATCTCTAATCTTAAAGATGATGTTATAGTTCCAGTATAAACTATAGATTCAATTTTTATTATATATTACTGACAACTCACCCAATTTTAAATTTAATAATTATGGGCTCAGAAATGAAAAATAAATTTAATTCAGATTAAGTATATTCAGCATTCACCTGCATCTAAATCTAATTCCAAAGAGTAAATTATTGATAAGAAATAGCCTTGATTATTATATCAACCATTTCTGTTAGTCAAGGCTATACCATTTATGCAACTAATTCTGACAGCGTTCAAGGAAGCCATGACTGGTCACCAACAGTTTTGAGCATTATATCTTCTGCAAAAAGAAATGCTATCCTCTCAACGATGCATTCATTGGTCATGTTCTTGCACAGATATGATGTTATTCTCTCAATGATGCATTGGTCAGGTTCTTGTACAGATATGATGTTATTCTCTGGAAACTTGTTGGTATACCTTTAAGGATAGTGTAGTGGTCTTCCTATGAAGTGCAAAAATTTGTCAAACTTTATCCTTTCATCATGGAATATGATCCCAACCGTTACTAGATTATAAACACTAACAAACTAAAATTAGACCTCTGAATATTTAATAAATGCCTTGTGCCAAGCCTTGTGATAAGCTGTAAACAAAGATACCCTGGTAACCAATCTTTACCACTGACTTAACAGCTGATTCATCTCTCATATAAATAAAAATCGAAGAAAACAACTCTCAGTGAAAAGTATCTAGTAATTGGGTTTTCAAATTTTAATTCTAATTATTATGTTAGACCATCATGTAGATAGACATTTTTATCACATGATAAACTTTACTATTGAACTTTCATGTTTAATCAATGCAACGGAATAACCAAAAAAAACCTACTTTGATCTTGGTGCTAAAACTGACTTACTGGACGTAGAGGTGTAATATGTATATATAGCATGTATATATGCGGTGTCTCCCATAGGCTCACATGTTTGAAGACTTGATCCCCAGATGGTGGTGCTAATTTGGAAGCTTGTGAAACTGGAAAAAGTGAGTCACTTGGTTAGATCTAGTGGTTTTGTTGTGGGGTGCATGCCTTGTCTGGCAGCAGATATTATATGACCTCACACTGCTGCCACCAGGCCTTCCCTGGTGTGTTCACTTGTACCTCTCTTACATTGTAAGCCAAAATGAAGTTTTTTGCATTTCATACATCATTTCTCAGTCCAATTTGGACTCATTTCCCTTTCCATGCCCTCACACCACCCAAGTTCATGCATTCTGCCGTACATGTCTTGTATCTTTTTCTGAGTCTTTTCTCAAAGCAGAGGATTATTGTTTTGGGGAGAACTTTACTGTTTCAATTGGTTCTTTGTCCCAGTTCATTTTTTTTTTATTGTTCCCTCCAATTTGTATTGTTTCAACACATGATATACATATATATATATATATATATTCAACACATGATATCTATCTATCTATCTATCTATCTATCTATCTATCTATCTATCTATCTGTCTATCTATCTATTTCTCTCTCTCTGTCTGTCTATCTATCTATCTATCTATCTATCTATCTATCTATCTATGTATCACCAATACTAAAATTTTGTCATCTGTAAATAAACTGTATATGATTTCCCAATCATATTTCAGGATTGACATTTTCCCATTTAATTTTATATTACTCTAAAATATACATACATACCCTCCATCCATACACAAGATTACAAAGCTTAAAACATAGTAGTAGGTTAATTCTAGAGCCTAACAGATTCACATGATAGAAGCACAGTTGTTTTCAGCTAGAGAGGATTATAACATTAACATTACTCGGTTTGCCTTACAATTAGGCATTTTTAAGTAACAAGTTTCTGAGGGAGAGTTTTACACTTTACATTATATCAACACTCATCTTCTGGAATAAGAGTTGGATAATTGTAAATGGAAGGCCTAAAATGTTTTAGTGCATATTTTGAAACACTATATCTGGAATTCTCTCCCTCCCTTCCTCTCTCCCTCCCTCCCTTCCTTCCTTCCTTCTTTCCTGTTTGCTGTATTGCATTCTTTCTTTCCTCTCCTATCCTCTTTGACTTTTCCTTCTCTTCCATTTTCTTTATTTCTCTTTGTCCCTCTTTTTTGCACTCCCCCTTGGCTTTCATTTCCTGGTTCACTATTAACCATTACACCCTGACTATGGACAACAAGAGCACCACCAAAATGTATCAGGATGTCTGTGTTTATCATGGAAAATGTTGCCACTTTTTCTCAAATCTCACTTCCTGGACGTGTTATCAGAAGCAATGTAGCTAATTTTTCAATGTTCTTCAAGACACACAGCGAAGAGAATTAAAGACCATCTCAGTATATATAAACTGCTGATCTTTGGACTTGAACGTTATTTCTGGCCTGTTAAAATGATTCCAGTGGTTTATTTTGAATTTTAATGATGTGCAATATATATTTTGAAATGGTCTCAAATAATGAGAAGGTACTCTGTAGACAGAAAGTATAACATGCATTCTCAACAATTCCATAGATTAAATTACAACTCAAGAAATATCTTTAGTATATATTTGGCAGAGCACATCCATTCCATGCAGATGACTAATATTTTAAGTATTTTTTATATTTCTCTTCTTAAAACTGTTTATATGTTTAAATCTGATATATCATCATTCTAAAATGGAAATAAGAAATTAATATAGCTATATTTATTAAATGTATTATTTTACTTCCATTTTCTTGGAAGTTTAGGTAAAAATGGTTATATTTCAAATTTTTTATGAAGTCAACTTTTTAATGTATTTAATTACAAAGTTGTTTTTTTTTTTTTTTTTTTTTTTGGTCCTTTTCCGAGACAGGTCCCATGGTAGACCCATCTGGCCTGGAGCTCGCTCTGTAGACCAGGCTGGCCTTGAACTCACAAAGATCCACCTGCCTCTGTCCCAAGTGCTAGGATTAAGGGCATGTGCCACCACACGCAGCTTACAAAGTTTGTTATTTTGAACTTACACACACACATAGATAGATAGATAGATAGATAGATAGATAGATAGACAGATAGATAGATAAAAATTTAAATGTAAAAATAAATAAAATATTAATATTCTTTTCTAAATGTAAATTGTATTTACCTATGGGAAAAAGGGCTTCTCTTGATAGCTCCAAGGCAGCTTCTTGACCAAGTTCTCTAGAACTAAGAGACTTTTTTTCTTAATTATGGTATAGAAATATCCTCATTTTCTATGAATACTCAGGTTTGAGCCTGGGCTGTCCAGGGTGAAGGTTTCAGCTCCAGCCTGGCCCTAGAAAGTAGGTAGATTCTCTGGCATGGATTCTGGATCTAGGGCCATGTGCTGAGCTTTGTATGGAATTGTGCTTTCAAGTTCTGACTGAGTTACCATGCCTGCCTGTGGTGAATGATTCCATGAATGGAGTGGAACTGGCTATCTTTAAAACAGCTTGCCATGACCAATTAAGTCCAATGGCTTTGTGAAAAACCACTGAGGAAACAGATGGTGTATGAATTTAAAAATAAGTAACATGAGGGTACACAAAGAACAACAGAAAAGGGCAAATGAGCACAGAACCACACAGGAATTTTTATGGCTGTTTGGAAACCGAAACCAGCCTTGAACTGTGCCAACATTCTGAAAGAGCCCCTTGTTCCAGGTGTGATGCGGGCCACTGGTTTCCAGTCAGGAGTGCTATGGCTGGACAGATATAAAAGACAAATGCAGTGTGTATGGAAAGAAAATGTTATGACTTTTATTTCTATTATAGTTTGTCCTTTTAAAATGCATTATTCCAGTGTATGATTTATAAACTGCAAAGTAGTATATGATATAATACATAAAGAAATACACATTTGAAAAAAGCCCCAGGGACTATAAATGTATGAATCGAAGACATTTCTTCATGATGAAATCTACTCAGCAATGAAATGAATAAAACATAGGATTACAGAAACCATTTAAATGAAGAGCTGAGACCAAGTAACTGGGAGAATTATGGCTACAAAACAGAAGTGTTATTTACTCAGAGAAAGAAAATATTTACCATAGAACCAACATAGCCAGATTGGGGGAAGAATCATGGTTGTCATAGTTCATAACACCAGCAGGAGTATTTCCTGTGAAATAAATGTGCACGGTACCCCCTGGAGGTCTAAAATGAAGGAATGCTAAGGAGAAGAGCTGGGGAAGGAACTTGGAGAAAGTGTCTCTGTTGAGCTTATCAGGTAGACAACCAATAATTGATACAAAATGAAAAGGACATAATCACTTCACACTCAAAGATTTTATGCTCTGCTTTCACAAACTTAACTTTTACTTACTATCTCTTGTATGAAAATAGTTAAAGTTCATTTAGTCTCTAGTTGTCATTGCATTTCTGTACTTCCAAAAATTTAAACTAAAACGGAATATTTTGCTTACCAATGGCATGCCCTGTAAACCATTTTGAATACTTATCTGTCTGTGGTAAATTTATTTCTTATTTTCATGGCTTTTTAATAAGCATCTACCAAAAAGTCATTCTTAAAAAATTCCTAAACCTGAAAAGCAAAAATGTTCTTTTTCTACTGTGTGTCATCTGGTCCTTCCAGAACCTAATGTTCTCGCATTTATGGTGATCACAATTGAGTTTTAAAACTTTTTTTTAATTGAGTTTTATTTTGCCAGTCAAATAAAACTTTTGTTTGGAAGCCATGCAGTTAATACTGCAGTAAGTTACAAAATACTGTCTCTATTAAGTATAAAAAAATTAGGTAATAAAAACAATGGTTGTATCCATCTCTTTAATGTACCTTACTGAAAGAATTGGTTTTCTATTATCTTCCTAATATTATAAAGCCTTTCTGTCAGGCAGACTGAGGAAGCAGTGCACACGAATACATTGACACACTCAATATTTTGAGAAAAAATGTTACAATGGAAATATACAAATTAAACGAATTTGAATACTTATGAAGGAAAAGTGTGAAATGTTGATATATTAAGTAGTCTCAAGTCTTAATATACCTTATCATGACTCAAAATATTTTAAGTAGATCTTTATAATTCAGAGTTTAATAAGTATTTAATACAGAAATTTCAGAAAAAAATTATTCAATTTGAAAAGAAAAACAACATGATTTTAATTATATTTGGAATTAAAAGCATTATATGTCAATTGTGACCAAGAAGTAGACTAAGAGGATCTGAATGTCAGAAACCTGTGAAAAAACATTACATACATTTCACTATTTTACTGTGATGACAATAATTATATCATGTCTCATTTTAAGAAATGAGTAAACTAAGATCCAGAGAGACAATGAAGTTTGTGTAGTATCTCAAAATGTAGAAAGACAGCTTGAACTCAGCGTGTCCATTTTCTACTAACCAACCAGGAAGGCCTGCACTGGTCCTATTCAATCATATTTTCATGCAGATATGTGTGTGTGTGTGTGTGTGTGTGTGTGTGTGTGTGTGTGTGTGTTTATACATATGGAGGCCAGAGGACAACTTGTGTTATTTATCTTCAGGGTGTCCACTTTTTCTAGTTTTGTTTACTTGAGGCAGGTTTTCTCAGTGGCCTAGATCTCACCAAGTAGGCTGGGTTGATGTTGTACACACACACACACACTCATGCACACACACACACACACACACACACACACACGTGTGCGCACCTTCACTCACTCCAGAAAGGGAACCCATGCCAGAGCAAAGTAGTGATTGTTCCAGAGTTCAACCTGGTAAACCAGTGAGTTTTTACTGTGGTTACTTACAGAAATATTGATAGACAAAGAGTTTATTTCAAGCCCAGAGATGACTCAAAAGTACATGTACCACATAAAGCCCAACCCGACATGCATGAAAGTTGTAAGCATGGATCTCACTGCACAGTGTGCAGGTGAGTCTGAGTCGACAGGCTACAGTCTTTCTTCTGAGCAAGGCTGGTCAGAGTCCTCTCCCCAGCAATTATGTATTCCTTCTGGAAAGTTGGGATACGGCCTTCCAGCCCTCCATAATCTTCCAAGTTTGTACTTTCCCATGTGCCTTTTTGATTAATAGTCTTCTGAGTTTCCTAAGCCTATTGTTCCTTCCTTGAGAAAACTGTTATATTACAAACAGCCCTATGTCTAAGTCATGACACCCCAGGTACCTGCCTACCCCGGCCTCCTCACTGATGGGATTAAAGTAGGTATCACCAAAACTGGCTCTTTTTACATTTGTTTGCTTGCTACTACACCAACTGAGTTGTGTATCTAACACCATATGCCTGAATTTTTTATTCTCTGTGTCAAATAAGTCAATTCATAATTCTAGTCATGTTAGCGAAGGACATGGTAATCCACTTATTAAATTCTACTAATAGAATTTGTTAGTATTTCTGCCTTAACAAGGTATTTTGTGAGTAGGTGGGAAGTTGATGCAGTTGTTAGTTTTCAAATTACTGAGATGTTTTCTCATTGATTCATATCAACGATGAATGGAGCAGTTGAGTGGGAAAGATTTCTCACACAAACAGGAATCAGAAGAAAAAACAAACAAACAAACAAACAAACAAACAAACAAACAGAGGGAAACATCTCATTATACCTGAGCAGCTTCTAGGTTGGTTTTTGCCAGAAATCCCTAGTCTGTGGATCTGATCTTTGCTTTCCCCCACAGGATTCACTGTAGTGACCTGGTGAGATTCTTTGCTGCAGAAATTCCTGTGACACAGAAAAGATGGGCAAATATTTGTTGTAACATTTGCCTAACTCTTTCCTCAAATGCTGTACTATTATACAAATTCCTACATATACATTATAGAATATTATTGCTTTTGAGGAAAGGAGAACAGCTTTATCCATTTTTCAGCCCACCATTACTTCTTGAGAGTTTTTAATGTATATTTTTTAGTGAATTTTTGTGCATTTTGCACAATACAACTCAATTATATGAGACCCCCTCCCTTATCTGAAGCCTCTTAGCCACCCACAGGTTTTCATGTGTTCTATTATATATGTCAAGGACCATCACCTCAAATCTGTGTTCCCAGATGTCCTTGAGTGGTTTTGAAACAAAAGTTTGCTATGGGAACTCAACCTAGTTTATCACTGCAATCAGTGAAAAAAATTAATTATTTCATAATAGAATGAAACAAATAAATATTGCCCACAAGAATAGAATCAATCCTTTGTATAGATTATGCTATGAGCTTTTAAAATTGAATTTCTTCAGAGAACAATCAGGATTGTGAGCAGTTCCATCGTGAATGCCTTGGATATGGAGGCCAAGTGGGGGTGATGCACATTATTTCAGAAAAGTTAGAAGATATTATTAGCAATGAATATGGAACTTTTAGTGAGTGTGCTCACTGAGGTAGAAGTCTCAATTTAGAACTTCTAGGAAGTCAAATTTTGAAGTACAAGGTTTGGACAAAGAAAAGCGCAGAAACAGAGAAAGAGGAGGATATACCAGCTTCCCCTGTGCACTGATCACAAAGTTAGGGTGGTCCTGAAGGACCACCTTAGGAAGGCCTGAAAAGCAGTTAGACTTCCTTAACAAACTCATGTCCAGAGATAAAGTACTGACTGAAGTAGGAATAAAAGAGAGCATAGAATGAAAAGCAAAAATAATGAAAATAAAGAGAGAAATGAAGGAATGATAAGCTGACAGTACAAAAGCAAGGCTTGTTTTCCATGTTCCAAACTAGTTGGTCCCTGGAAACTGTGCAGGAATAGCAGAGATCCCACGCGAAGATATGCAGAAGGAGCTGATGTGGGAAGTAGAAATGCCAGCTGGAATCACAGGCCACCTTCTTGCTTCCTGTCAGCATGTAGGCTTATTCCATGAAGGAAAGTTTAAACCTGGGAAAACCACAAAGGTTTGCAGATATGAACGACATGAAGAAGTTTTTAGTTATTTTTCTTTACTCAGGATGTGAACTTAATGTTTATGAGAGAGTAACTTCCTTGGAATCCAAACTCTTTGATTTTTAACTATAAAAAAAGTTGGAAGTACTTTGCAAAGCCACAAGGTCATACTAAAAAACATGTTGAAATCAAACATCTCTGGACTGCTTTCTCAGAGAGGCTACATATGTTCTATTTACAACAAAGCAATAATATAAACTATCTTGTTATATTTTCAGACAGTGCCTAATAGAAACAAGTCTGCAACAGAAAAATCAAACACTTTAAACATCCACTAAAAAGTAGAACAGCCTTCAAAGGCATTCATTGCTTAGGAAGCAGAAGATAAAGGTCCTTTGTATCCAAATGTTTATGGGATTAATGGCACAAATCAAAATGCTGTTGCTGCTGTACAATGACTCTGGAGATGTTTTTTTTTTTCCATCCCATCCCAGCAGAGATATTGACATTTCAGTTTCCAGAATTCTTCTAACACATAAAATGATATTCATTTTCCTCTGACAGCCATCTATGAAAGAAAGAGTACAGATGATTCTGAAACACTACTCTGAATATTACTGGTTGTCAGTGTCATTAATTGGACATTACCAGGCTAATTTAATCTCCAATTGTAGCTTTCATTAAATGAAAATAACTCAACCCTGGGTTGTAAAGTTAGTCATTTTTATTGCTCACCCTGAGGGCATTGGGGCATGGTGATGCTTTCTTACCAAGTGTTCACAACTGCAGCAGCATACAGCACACTGGAGCCATCTACATGTATATATGCAAATAATATGTACACACATACTCAAACACACAATTAGTTTCAATAAGAAGCCTAAACTAACAGATTAACTTCAGGCCATTCATTGCTAAAATACAGTGTTGAAATTATTCCAAACTTTAAGAAAGCAGAGAAACAGGAAATTTGTGTAAAACTATTGTTTGATTACCATGATAAAGCTGTGAATACCTGCGGTTGAGGAACTTAAATGAAGTAAGACTAGTGATAGGCATAAAATGCAGTACATAACATCAAGAGGAAAGCATCATCTTTCAGTAGGATGAGCTGATAGACTACTGAACTGTACAAATCACTGTGATATATTTGGATTCCAGCAAATTCACAGTATATAAGAAGAAATCAAATTTGTAAAGAAAATGGCTGAGGAATGAGCTGCCATGGATCATGCAATGATCTTGCTCAACCACAGGGAAGCATCCATCATCCTCAGGAAAATATGTCAAATCCTGTGCCTGTGTCTTATTCCTTCTCTTCCTAGCAGTGTAGTTGATCAAGACATGACAACTACTTATGTTTTTAGCTTTTAAGTGAGATCTTGGCTATTTCTACTATATACTTCTGTTTGCAGTACAAAGTGATCCATGCACTATGGAAGTCAGTGTGGAGATTCTTGAAAAATTTATCCAATCACTTATCCAATAAACAGGAAAGGATGGTAGAAAGCCTCAGAAGCAGACTGGATGAAGCAGAAAATAGAATATCAAACCCGGAAGATAGCAAGGAAAAACTAGAAAGCTCAAACAGAGATTATGAAAAGTTTAGAAAAAAACACACACAAGGGAGAACACTCAGGATATGTGGAGCACTATGAAAAGACTAAACCTCTGCATCATAGGGATAGAGGAAGGAGAAGAATCACAAGAAGAATCCCAAGACAATGGTATTGATCAGATCTTCAACAGAATAATAGGAGAAAAATTCCCCAAACTGGAAAAAAAGACAACCTATACAAATGCGAGAAGCACATAGAACTCCAAATAGACAAGATCATAAAAGAAATTCCCCACACCATATCATAGTTAAAATGCTAGATGCCCAAAACAAAGAAAAGATACTGAAAGCCACAAGAGAAAAAGAACAAGTTACATGTAAAGGAAAACCAATCAGAATTACAGCTGACTTTTCAATGCAAACTATGAAAGCCATAAGAACATGTATCCACAGTGCTAAGTCACTATAAATGCCAACTCAGATTACCATACCCAGAAAAAATGTCAATGATAGTTGAAGGAGAACTCTTCCATGACATAAACAAGATGAAAGAATACATGTCCAAAAAGCCAACCCTTCAAAAAACACTTGAAGCAATTCAAAGGACAGAAGAAAGGAGCACCTATCCCCAAACAGCTAAAGAGAGAAATTAATAAAAGTGTAATTGTGAAAATACAAACCTAGACCAAGAATACAAGCAAAAAGTAAGTGAAAAGAAGAAACACACATTTCTCAATAATAACCTTAAATATTAATGGTCTGAGCTCCCCAATCAAAAGTCATATACTGGGAGAATGAATTAGGAGACAGAATCCATCTATATTTTATCTACATGAAACCTATCTCATCTTCAAGTATAGGCACCAACTTAAAGTGAAGGGATAGAAAAAGATATTCCAAGAAAATAGTACCAAAAAGCATGCAGAAGTTTCCATTTTAATATCAGAAAAAATAAACCTCAAAGTAAAACTAATCAGAAAAGACAAAGAAAGCCATGACATTCATATCAAAGGAAAAATTAACCATGAAGATTTCACAGTCATAAATATATATGCACCAAACCCCAGTGCACCAAACTTTATAAACACAGTCCTAATACCAAAATCAGGCAAAGACACAAACAAGAAAGAAAACTATAGACCCATCTCATTAATGAACATAGATGCAAAAATTCTCAACAAAATACTTGCAAACCACATCAAAAAGATCATCCATCTTGACCAAGTTGGATTCATAACAGAGACTCAGGGATGGTTCAACAATAAATATCATAAACACATAAATAGACTGAAAGACAAAAACCACAGGATTATCTCAATTGACTAAAAAAAAAGCCTTTGACAAAATCCGGCATTCCTTCATGCTTAAAGTTCTAGAGGGAGTTGGAATGGAGGGAACATTCCTGAATATAATCAAAGCCATATAGAGCAAACCTACAGCAAACATCATCCTAAATGGAAAAAAAAAATAGAAGCATTCCCATTAAAGGCAGGACCCCAGCAAGACTGCCCCTATCGCCACTCCTTTACAATACAGTGCTCGAAACACTTGCTATGGCAATAAGGCAAGAAAGGGAAATTAAAGGAGTAATAATTGGAAAAGAAGAAGTCAAGCTATCTCTCTTTGTTTATAACATGACAGTTTACTTAAAGGCTGCTAAAAACTCCACCAGAAAATTCCTAGAAATGAGTAAGAGATTCAGTAAAGTTGTGGGACACAAAATCAACCTAGAAAAATCATTAGCCATTCTTTATATCAAATATAGGCAATTCAAGAAGGAATATAAGGAGACCTTCCCACTTACAATAACCTCAAAAACAATAAAATCCCTAGGAACGAACCTAACCAAAGACACCAAATATCTCTACAACAAAAATTTTAAATCCCTGAAGAAGACATGAGAAGATGGAAAGAACTCCCTTGCTTTGGATTGGAAAAATTAATATAGTAAAAATGTCCATTCTATTCAAATTAATGTACAGATTTAATGCAATTCCAATTAAAATCCCCAAGAGAGTCTTCACATACTTGGAAAAAATCCTTAAATTGATATGGAAAAATAAAAGACCCTGAATAGCCAAACAAACCTTAGTGAAAAGAGCAATACAGGGGGGCTACCAGACTTCAAACTATACTACGGGGCTATAGTCATAAAACAGCCTGGTACTGGCACAAAAACTAGCCTGTAGACCCACGGAACACAATTGAAGATCTATATTTGACCACAGACAATTTCAGCCACCTCATATTTGACGAAGGGTCCAATAATTCTCAATAGAGGAAAGACAGCATCTTTCGCAAATGGTATAGCAAAACTGCATCACCACTTGTAGAAGAATAAAATTAAACCCCTACCACTCATCCTGTACAAAAATCAGCTCCAAGTGTATCAAAGTCCTCAATGTGAAACTGAAAACTCTGAAGGTGATAGAAGAAAATATTGGTAGCAACCTACAAGTCATAGGTAGAGGAGAAGACTTTCTAAATCAAACAGCCGCCATTAAGGAAATAAGGTAAATTTCTGACAAGTGGGACCTCTTCAAATTCAAAAGCTTTGGTACAGCAAAATGAACAATCAGGGAAGTGAAGAGAAAACCCACAGAGTGTGAGGAAACCTTCACCACTGATACACGTGACAGAGCATTATCTTCCGGAATATATAAACTACTCAAAGAGCAAAGAACTAAGAAAACAAATGACTCATTTAAAAGATGGCGTAAAGAGCTTAACAGAGACTTCACAAGTGAGGAAGTAAAGATCGCTGTGAACCATCTTAAAAAGTGTTCAACATTGTTAATAATTAAGGCAATGCAAATTAAAACCACTTTAAGATATCCTCTCACTCTGATAAGACTGACTAGGATCAAGGAAATAAATGATACCAAATGTTTGAGAGGTTGTAGGCAAAGAGGAACACTCATTCAATGCTCGTGGGAATGAAAATTCATATAACCAGTGTGGAGAACCCTCAAAAGACTCAAAATGAGCCTACTACCTGACCCAGTAATATCATTCCTGGGTATATACCCACAAGGCTCAGACTACCTCAGAGATACATGCACAGCCATGTTTATTGCAGCTGTCTTCACAATAGCAGAGAGCTGGAACCAACCCAAGTGTCCCTCAACATATGAGTGAATAAAGAAAATATGGTACATCTAGACAATTGAATTCTATGCAGCAGTAAAGAAAGATGACACCATGAACTTTGCAGTGAAATGGATGGAACGAGAAGATACTATGGTAAGTGAAGTAGCACAGCCCCCCAAAACAAACAATGAATGGTATTCCTCATTTGTGAATCCTAGCACTAAATTCCTAGTTGTAAGACAAGCTGAGCAAAGTTAATATTATATTTTTCTTTATCTAAAAGCATCTGTCCTCTTAGAATGTGACTCTCCTAATGGGCTCTGGAATTAGCCTAGCACTTATTTTCAAACTTTATAATTTTGGTATATGGGTCAAGGGTATGTATGCATAGTTTAGAATAATATAAAATTAAAAGGGAAAATGTGAATCCCAATATATGATTTGGAAATACTGGGACATGGAACTCACCGAACCAGTAAATCCCCCACCCCCAAAAATAATCTTTTGCTTTGAAAAACTTTGAAAAGTCTCAGAAGGGGGTACAGGACTTGTTTGGCAGACTGCATGAACTCAGGAGGGGTGGGGGGCATGGAGGGGGAAACGAAGAAATGAGTCAATATTATACAGCAAATACATTCATGTACAAGTAATGTGTGAAATGAACAAAACTTCAATAAAAATATTTTTAAAAAGGCAGACATATAAGTGACATAAATATCAATATTGAGAGAGAAAAGAACCAGAAACCATACAAAAACTACACACTTTGTAGTTTCTAGACTTAATTGTACCTGTTTTTTATCCTCCCTAACAGCAAATAAAAATATTTAGCTATAATGTTATGTGCTAAATAAAGTGAAATAAGACAAAACATAAAATCAAACCAAACTATGCATATGCATTTATGTACATGAATGTATTTGCTGTATAATATTCTTATAGAAGTTGTGGAATATTAATGAGTAAATTAGAGAATTTTAATGTATTTTACATTGATTTATTGGGAAAACTGCTAGCATGGATTGTGGATCATTTTGGTATGCTGTTTCTTTAGTAGACTTTTGCACTGAGTATTCTTTCACCAGGTTCAGATCTGGGCTTCCTGTTCTCAGTTCTAAATTACATGATTGCAAGCTCTGAGACTGTGGCTGGTTTATTTGCTTTGATATGTCTGAAAATTTTTATCTGTGAAATTCAGGAAGTAGCTCCATGGTTTCTACAGTGTCCCCAAGCCAAGCACATAACCCTTTGGAACAATCAGCTATACTTGCATAGCATGTAGGAAGTTCAAGAAGAACATAGTCAAGACAGATGGGTGAGAAAATTCCTTTACCTTCCATATCAGCCAATTCCATTTTGACAGTTACTTATGGTGAAATGGTGACAGCTGCAAATTTGCCAAAATCTTTAGAGGCACATTATTTGGATTCACAAAGAGCATAGTGGAAATCTTTTGGGCTGGATGAGTCCATTATGGCTGAGTATGAGAGAGCTGGCTTCTTTCCCCAATAAACTTCTAGTAGATTTACCCCAAAAACCTAGAAGGCTGACAGGAGATCAGAACTGCTCCCACTAGTCATGTCAGAAATCAGACATCTGCAGCCCAACCCCCAGGGGAATGCAGTTTGCAGAGTAGCATTCCCAAGTCCTATCCTTCCTGAGGCATGTCTGTCCTCTGGAGGAGAGCAGCATAAGCTGTAAGCTTATCTTGGGGTACTGTGGTTTTCTTGCCATGAAACTTAGCCATTGCAGAACACATGTATGGTTCTCCTCTGTCTCTCCCACTTCCTGGTCAAAGAGCCCAGCAAAATGTATATAAGTGCTTAAACCCCTGTAATAAATGAGTTTTGTTCACTGATGTAACTCCCAGTTCTTTTTCTTTAGACTTGTTCAGGTTTATCACCACTTCCTTCCTTGCACCTTTCACAGCCCATGACTGCAATACCTAGGGCCATGAGGCTGGTGATCTGGGAAGCTGGAACCTCACAACATGGAGGAAGCCAAAAGAAATCTAATTATTCTTACGCAATCTAGATTTGATGATTTATTTTATTTTATTTTATTATTTTATTTATTTATTTTTTATGTGTATGAATGTACTGTCTGCATGCAGGTTTGTGCACTTGTGTGGTGTAATGCCGTGGAGGTCAGAAGAGGATGTTGGATTCCCCTGGAACTGGAGCTAAAGACGGTTATCAGCCACCATGTGGGTGCTGGGGATCAAACCCTGGTCCTCTGTAAGAGCAGTCAGCACTCTTTACCGCTAGGCCATCTCTCCACCCCTAGATTTGAGGATTTTGGCAAGTTCCAACTAAGGTTTAGGACTGCCATAGGCATGAAAATCCTTTCTAGACATATAAACTTATATGTTCATATATATAATTCATATACGGAATTGTAACCCACTGGATGATTGCGTGCCTAGAATGTGTTAATTAGTATGTAAGCATTCAGCGATACAAAATCAGGTAATTTCCTCAAGCAACCTAGTATAGAAAGAGAACACTAATAAACAGGACAGTGATACTACTGTTATTAAGGGTTATGAATAGTTTTGAAACTCAGATGAATACAAAGCTATTCTTTCCATAAACTCAGGAGAGAAAACATAAAATATATTGGGATGTTAAACAATGGTTGAAAAAATTGTTGAATCAGATCGTATAAGTTTGAGGTTATTTCAGAAAGAGAACTGCATCTGTAGAGTATGGACACAGAGAGCTGCTGATCTACCCAAGCACTATCATGTAATACAGTGTTCTAGAACAAGCTGTGCATGTGTATAACAGACAGTAGTTCATAGACAGGTAAGCAACAGTCACACAGAAAAATGAATGTAGAGAATTAATTCAATTAAAGTAAGAGTGGAGCTGGAGGCCATTCAGAAAACTGTTATAGTAGCTTGGGAAAGATCTGATTAAACACTACCCTGAGATGGAGAAGTGGAAGTGAGGAGCACTGAGGAAATTAAAATACTGAATGAAACACTACATTAAAACACTGGATATGGCCCAATGACAAGGAAGGTACAATGTTACAGTAGAAAAAAGCAAGTATTTCTCCTAAGGAAGAAGATAAAAGGTATGCTAAATACAGAGAGAATGAAAGAAATCCAACAATTTCAGAAATAGTTTGGATTTTCTAATTCAACCAAGCACATTTTCTCTAACTTTATCATCTCAGTCCAGAGTTACTGGGGTTAAGGAGAGAGAGAATTTTGTGTAAGACTTAAAGTTCACCAGTTCATATGAGATTTTAATGTCTGATCCATACCTAGCTACAGAAAAAGACTGTTATGTGTAATAAACATATAACACCAAATATAAGAACTTTATATAATTCTTACAAAAATTACTACCCATGGCTAACCCATGGTAGCATAGTTATCAACCCCTGGGTTTGAAAAATACAGTCCACAATGATCTCTAAGCCTTGGGAGGCAGATGATTGAAATAAGTATCCTATTCAGGGTAAGCACTCTTCTTCCCTCCACATTGGCCAATTGTAGTTTCTATGTAGTAAACAGTGTTCCAGATAGCTGGTCAGTTACTCATATGAACTCACAGCAATAGTAGTAACATCCACAAGTCCTATGAGCTCTCAAACCAGAAAAAATTCCAGCATAGACATGGGGAAGTGAGTAAGAAATCCTAAAGTAACCCAAGGAATTTTGGCAATTGATGACTGTTGGGAGAAGAAAGTTCATGACTTCAAGGGTAGGACTCTCAGTGAGCCTAGTAAATGTACCCACACTCCACACTGAGGGGCATTTGGGAATGCAAAGTGGACTCTATAGATTCTGTATGGAATATCTATCTATCTATCTATCTATCTATCTATCTATCTATCTATCTATATCTATCTATATCTATCTATCTATCTATCTATCTATCTATCTATATCTATCTATATCTATATCTATATCTATATCTATATCTATCTATCTATCTATCTATATATATATATAAATGAGTTTGTCAAATTAGACAGGGGGATGGTGTAGAGAGGGGAGCAGAGCTATAAACCATCAAACTATATTTTATGAAAATTAAAACAATTTAATAAAAAATACAGGCCAGTATGAGAACAAAATATTTCATGAAATAATTTGTTCTATATATAATGTTGAAAACTTAAACACATATGTTACAGTAATAAAAATTATACAAATTTTTATAATTATTTAGTAGCTGCAATTAGAAAGAAATGCTATACAGGCCCAAACTACTATCAACTTTATATTTTCCTATGGGAAAACTACCTCTCTTAGAAAGAAGGAAAATACAGAAAATGCAGTGTTCAAACAGATGAGAGTCCTCTCAACACGGAAAGTAAGGAAGTCCTTAAAGGATGTTCAATCATGACTTCTTCATCTGAAGAAAAGTCTGCCTGGTACATTGGCTTCACTGCTTACCTGCTTCAAGGCAATTCTATTTAAATGCTAGTGTCTGTTTTGTGGCTGAGAATGCCAAGCCTTTTACCTCTTCAATATTAATTCATTAATAATCCCTCAGTACAATGAAGTTAGAAATGCTGAGGGTTTTAATTTTAGTGAATAAGACTCTCTAGGAAGGGGATAATGAAAATTGTGAAGAGATTACTTAAATAGAACTTTTAATAAAAGTGGTAGTTAGTACAGATATATAAATGCACTGCAAAATACCAATTCAGTATGAAAAGAGAGATGGCAATTTCAACAGCTTGTGAGAAGTGCTTAGGAAGTCAACTGTGCTTTCTCTGCACAGAGCAGCATTCAGTTAAAAGATGACTCATTTTCCAACACTTGGAATATGAGGTGCTGTTACTAAATTAGACATACTTTAGTATTTTCAAGTCACTAAGTACTGTTTAATAAATACCTTCTTATCCAGATATTTTAGGATTAGACTATAGGGCGTTTGAAGGATCACTTCTTTGAACTGGAAGACAGTGGTACATCTTTGGCTTGGAAAGAAGTGATGCTTCCTGTCCAGCATTAAGGGAATACTCCTCAGATGATAAAAATATAGATCCCATCCTGTCTTAGGCCAGCAGCTCATGGAAAGTCTAAAGTGGTACATCATGAACTTCAGAAGATTCAGATGATTCAGTGGTATTCTATAAGCTCTGTCATATGGGAAGCTATTCCATAAAGAATACCTGTGGGATCCACAGTGTGGTGACAAATGCTGAGTCTATAGAAAGTATCCATCACTGCACAGGGTTCTTTGCTTTCTGGATGACTACTTTCAATGTCTGAATACAACTTAGATGGGATATGGAAAACAGAAGTCTATGACTGGAAAGACGAAGACTGTGAGAGCAAATGTTCACTCCTCTTTAAGCCTGGAATTGGACTGGATGGAATGGCTTCATTACATCAAATTCATTTCTATTGTGCTTGCCTGAAGTTATATATTGACATCACTTTACTAAAAAGTGGTAGTGTAAGTTTAAAATCACAATAAACATTAGTCACTTAGAGATAATTTGCTATAGAAAAGAAAGTTTGACTTTTAGAGTTCTAAACTCTATTTGGGTTTTCCTTTCTGTTTTAACGAAGTTCTATTAGCTGTTTTTCACTATCTCGGATTAACTGTCTTATAATGTTTCCCCCAAATTTCCGCTCTTTATATTGTATTTATTATTTTTATTTTATGAGCATGAGTGTATTGCCTGCATGTGTGTAAGTGTACCCATGTCATGCTATGCTCGAGGAGCTCAGGAGAGAGCATCAGATCCCCTGGAATTAGAGTTACAAATGGATGTTACCTGCCATTTGGGTGCTGGGAATTGAACCTGGTCCTCTTCAAAAATAGCCAGTGCTCTCAACCAATGAGACATGTCTCTAGACCCCAAACTTTTCACATTTTTTTGGGTCTTTTCAAGACAGGGTCTCCCTGTAGCCCCAGCTGTCCTGGAACTTGCTCTGTAGACGAGGTTGGCCTTGAACTCACAAAGATCCACCTGCCTCTGCCTCCCAAGTGCTAGGATTAAAGGTGTGCTCCACCACACCCGGCAGTTTTCACTTTTAATTGATACACAATGTACTTAGACACTAGAAAATGTAGATAATTCAAAGTCCAATAGAATTCCAATGTGTACTGACCATGTCAGATAAAAAAAAGATAGTTGATATTTCTACATAGTTAGAATGATCACATAATATCCAAGAGATTTTATTCATAGTGGAAAAATCATAGGTTTTACCACTAGGGTTTACTAATTTTAACAACAGTAATGAGAGGTTCTGGGATTTATTGTTTATTACTTATATTAGGTGAATTAACAACTAGAAAGGAGAATAAACTTGAATAAGCATAATTCTCTTTGGTAAGAAAGCTAAACACTTCTTAATGGATAATTATTCATATATTAATTTTAAAATTTAAAGTATTTAAAAGTAAAATCCCATTAAGATTCTGAAACATTTTTACTGAAAATTAATCTTGGATGTTCCAATTGTGAAGAAGTCAGATAGGGAAACATGGAGGCAGTGATAACAAGTTATCAATTACATGTCACAAGTTAAATCCTTGTGCTTCTACCTACTGTTAGTGAAAAAAAAATCTATTGCTCACTGTTTTAGTAACTGTTTCCATATTATTATGCATATGGAAATAAATAATAAATTACACACCAAAGCATATATAGATAAATACGCACAAACACAGACAAATACATTAGTATATGAGCAACTACAGACCAATTAACAGGGGTCTTCATGAGATAAAAATGAATCCCAATTCTCCCAAGGAAGCATATCTTGGCTTCCTTGTAATCTACTTCCTGTATACCAAGGTATAGTATCAAACAGCACTTTGGAATCTGGCTAACACACTGGAGCACTGGATTTTCTCATTTAAACAAAATAATCTAAAAGAATACATAAATCATGAGCAATTAATGAAGAGAACACAAGAGGAATCATTGCAGTGATAACTTATAGTATTTGGTCACTCATTATTGTGTGGGAAAAATTGAACAAAAACAATTAAAAGTTAATTTTAATAGGAAGACTAATGAATTATGTATAGCTAATGACATTTTCTCATTTAAAAATCTTAAGTTTTTTAATATTTTATTATTTTTTCTTTTAGGTGTATGAGTGTATTGCCCACATATATGTAAGGACACCCATATCATAAAATGTCATGGCAGTTAGAAGTGGGCATTAGATCCTCTGGAACTGGAGTTAAATACCATTGTTAACTGCCATTTGGGTACTGGGAATCAAGCCCTGGTCCTCTGCAAGAGCAGTCAATGCTCTTAACTGCTGAGCCATCTCTCTAGCTCCTCATTTAAAAATTTTAATTTAAGCTATTTCTATATTTGCCCTATTTACTCATCAACAATAATATATCCTAATGTTAGATCCTTATGATAAATTGGTAGGTAAGCACACATTCTCCATGTTGTTGATAAAGGATCTAGACAATTTGAAAAGAAACTTTTGAGATCATAGGTCCTTGTTCTAGTTACTTTCAATGGCTGTGACAAAACACTCTGATCAATACCAACTCTGGGAGGAAAGGGTTTTTTTTAGCTTACATCTCCCAGGTCACAGTTATCAATGAAGAGCCCAAGGCAGGAACCTCCAGGCAAGATCTGGAGAACAGGCCATGGAGGAATGCTAATTTCTGGCTTGGTCTCCTTGCCAGTGCTCAGCCTGCTTTTTTACATAACACAGGACCACCTGCCCAGGGGTGGCACTGCCTATAGTGAGCTGGGCACTCCCACCTCACTCAAAAATGAAAAGAACATCTCACAGATATGGCCACAGGCCATTCCAATGGAGGGAGTTGCCCAACTGGAGAACCCTCAATCTAGGTATGTCAATTTGACAACTAAAACTATCTAACACAGTAGTCTAAATATCCTGATTTCATCATTTTGCACTCATACTTGATGAATAATCACAATGATTTATAAATTTGTACATTCATGTATCAATTTAAAAATGAAATTTACAGGCTAGTGAGGTGGCACACTGGTAAAAACCACTTGCAATGCAAGCCTGCCATTCTGAGTGATTCCCAGTGCCCACCTAGGAGAAAGAGAAAACCAACCCCAAAAAGTTATTCCCTGACTTCCATACCCATGTCTGGGTATGAATGGGCCTTGGCCCTTTCTTTTTCTTACAAATACCACAAATAAAATATAAGCAAAACTGAGGGTGGAGAGATGCCTCAAATGTTAAAGTACTGACTGCTCTTGAAGAAGGCTGGGTTTTGTGACACCCACAGCGTGCTAACCATCCAAAATTCCCATTCCAGGAATCCAACACCCTCTTCTGATCTTGGTGGTCATTGCAGGACACATATGCACATACATACATCCAAAGAACTATTTTACACATAAAATAAAATATTATTTAAAAGTAAATAAAGGAAATTAATAAATGTTAATGAAGATAGTTTAAAGAGAAAAGCATGAAACATTTCTCTTGCACCTTCTAAATCAACTAGATTTTCAACAGAAACAAAGAATCCTGTTAATTAAATATCTTTGTTCATGTTGCATAACATTATCCATATGACAGAAGCACAATGGTATTTGGTAAAACACTGGAGAATAAAGGGGGTGTGAGAAGAAGATGATTTTTGAGTTAGTTAAAGGAAGAGTCACCTATTTCATAGAAGGCAAGTCTTTGACAGCTACTGAAAAATAGACTTAGAAACAGTTGAGTTCACAGTATTCAACTGTTGTAAGCTACTGGTGAGACAGCATGTTCAATACTTCAAATCAATGGAAACATTATGGATGAGGCCCTACCTTTTCTACAGTGAAGTTGTCACAGGAGTTTTGTATTAATCCTCTGGTACTTGGTTCCTGCAGCTAATCCATATTAGCCAATATGAGTTCAATTTAAAAGAGCAGATAGACACACTAAAGGGTTTGCCATATAGTAAGAAATGAGGCAGACAAATTCGTCCTTGATTGATAATAGGATTTTAGAAAAATAAGCAAATAAAGATATAATCATGGGGAAGTTATTTTGCATATTCCTTTCTAAAGCTACACCAGTTAAGTAAAAAAAAAAGTATAGATCTCTTCAATATGGAAACTGTAGATTTTATTGAATTATTTAGTTTGCTGGTTTAATATGCACATGCCTATGATATACTCAATGATTAATGCAGATATACTTATTAAGTACTAAATCTTCCTTAACTCTTATATAGCAACATATTCTAGTAAGTTATTCTATGAATTCAATATGAGTTCAATATATTTTAAAATAACATGCTTTCTTCTAAATAAAGTATTCCTTCAGAGATAATGGATAATACTCTGACAGTCAATATGAAATATTGATAAATAAATTGGCTCTAAAGAAGAATATAAGAAAAGTTGTATTTTGTCTTGGATAGATTTACTATAATTTAAAATGTTTAATGGCTTTCATCACTATTTAAACAACTAGTCAGAGTCTTGGGAAAAATCAATAGCCATTATAAATATAATTTACTGTAATCATAATTCATCATCAGCTGTTTCCCACCAAATATTTAATGCTGAACATGAGCATAAGAAACCATGCTAATGACCAGACATAAATTGGTCTCCAGGATTTATAAACAAGGAAGAACTGAACATTAAATCTAAGAATGTTGGGTGGTAGAACTGCAAAATGTCCTTCGTATAATGTGAATTTGCTAGAATGGAAACTTAACTTTGTAAGTTTGTAATGATTGGTTTCAAATGTCACAATACATTGCTTTCTTAATGTAATCATTGTCTCAAACAGTTTTCATAATATACAGGGCTGAGGAACTGACTCTGTTAGTAAGTGCTGGCCATATAAGCATAAAGATCTGAGTTTGAATCCCTAGCAACTAACTGTAAGCCAGGCGTGGTAACATCTACTTGTGATTGCAGTGCTGTAGAGACAGAGACAGGAGAGGCTCAGGTGCTGACTAGCTAGCCATTCTTGCCCAAAGTGGCAAGCCCAAGTTTCACTGTTGTATAATTCATACTTGTGCCCCTGCACACAAGTGTACCTATATACACAAACGTATCTAAATACATACACACATATAAAATTAGGAAAAACACTAATATATTTAGAAAACAGTGACACATGAGTGATACAATCCCTGCATTGAAATCCTGATATTACTTTCTAAGTAAGAATTTATGACTTAACATTTAGTAATTGGCCCTCATAGAATAAGGGTTCAAATTTTCATTTAAAACAAAATGATAACAATATAATTGATGGATATCTAAAGAGCTTCAGTTATTAAGCTAGGATTTATTAACCCTGAGAAATGCACTAATTGTTGGCTGTCTAGTGCAACCTAAAAATACATCTCTGGTATAACATAGCCATTGAAGATGTCTGTAATTTCTCTGCTAAATAAACTTGTATATAGAATTAGAATGCATAGAGTCCATCAAGACCAAAACTTTTTATTAAATTTGGAGTGAGGGCATTGGCAGAAACTTACTGATATATTAAAGATATAATACAAAAGGATACAGAGATATCAGCCAGATACTAAGTGGCAGCATTGAAAAATGCTGTACAAGCGCTTTCTAGGAATTGAGGCTATAAATTCTATACATAAAAAACAAAACACTGTAGCACACATAGCTAGCAACCATCAACATGTCAGCAAGTAATAAGTACACATTTGAGTAGGCTTTGTATATGATGATATTGATCACCCATCAGCAGGGCATGAACTTGGAGTTCTATGGACTGAAAGAGATGATGGATCTAAGCTGGTGTGCCTGAACTTCATTACAAAAGCCAGGTAGCCTTGGGAAACAGCTTTTATCTTTCTAAATAAATCCATATGACCTAAATTGGCCTCTTCCAAATGGCTGACTCTCCTGACCCTGATCTGCATGCATCTGCCATCAAACTATGAGATAAAGAATGCACATGCTGTTTGATTGTATACACTAATTAAATTATAGCATATGTAGGGTCTTCAGCCATGGGGGTCCTGCCTCCTGGCCCATAAGAAAGCTCTCCATACTGTAGTCTTGCTCTCTGGCCATACCGTGAACACAGGGATCACATCCAGGTGGGAAGTGGGAGGGAGCAGAGAAGTTCGATGAGGGGCAAACAATGAATCCAAATAGATCAGAAGACAGACAGACCCTGGGTGAGTCCTCAGCAGAGGGCAAACTCATTTATGGCAGTAGTTTAGGATCTTTTATAGCAGCTCTTGTCGGGCTTTTGACAAGGATGGGGGGTGGGATAAAGGAAAATCTATGTGTGTTTTGTAACAGCTGAGTTTTTGCACCATTTACCTTCTGAGATCAGGCAGATGCTAAGGTGTGTGTGTGCTGCAGGACAGGTAAGCCTAGGAGTGCTACACTTCAAGCGACAGTTTGGGGCTGGAGGGCTGGAACTACAGGCACCTGATGCCCAGATGACAAGTGGGAGTGGCTTCTGTCTCTTACTGACCTGGGTTATCAGGGTAAGAAACCAGCTCCCTTATGTCTTAGTCATCATGGAATATCAGGCCCCACAAGCATAGTATGGCAACAATTCATTATTAGAAGGCCAAGTGTTTCATCTACCTACTGGTAGAATAGTGTCTGTTTAGATAGCTTAAAAAGTTTATTAGGGGGCTGGAGAGATGGCTCAGTGGTTATGAGTGCCAACTGCTCTTGCAGACAACCCTGGTTCAATTCCCAGCACCCACATGGCGGCTAAGAACCATCTTTAACTCCAGTTCCAGGGGAATCTGATGCCCTCTTCTGACCTTCCTGGCATTGCACGACACAGGTGCACCAACCTGCATGCAGACAGTACACTCATACACATAAAAAATAATAAAAAAGTATATTAAAACAGCCTTTCGTGTTCCTCTCATAGGGACCAATGATAAGATTGTCATAAGACTACTGTCTCTAATAGTACAAAAATTCATTAATTTTGTGTGCATGCGTGTTTTCCCTGTGTACATGTAAGTATATCACATAGGTATAATGCCTGATGAAGCCAGAAGAGAGTATCTGATCCTTGTAATTGGAGTTATAGACAGTTATTAGCCACCATGCTAGTGCTGAGAAGCAAACTTGGGTCTTCTGTAAGAGTAGCCAGTGCCCTTAACACTGAGCCATCTCTGGAGCCCCCAAATCCATTTTTTAGGATTGTTATGCAATGACATTAAGTAGAAGAGTTCTAAATACCTCTTAATTTCATTATCACAATGCAGGACCTTGAGCAAATTCTTCACTAGACTTGAGCATCATCAATAAAATAAGAATAATAACAAATGCAAATCAAATTCAAATGTACCTTACAAGTTTATGGTTTAGCAAGGACTTAGTGAAAATTTGACTCAGAATGGGAGCCAGGAAGCTTTGGTTCATGTGTTCATCCAATCAGCAGCATGTACTAAATGCCAGGTCATTTCAAGCACTAAGTGGGCTAGTTTGCAGCCTTGAAGCACATTCTAGTCCTTACCTCTTACCATCACACTTTTTCCTCCCCTAGCATTCAGTGCTGATAATTCAGTGCTGAAATAGCAACATGGACATATTCCAAATTCTCTCTCAAAGTATGTCAAGTATTTCAAAGCAAACAATTAGGCAAATGATTTCCATGGTTAATACGATTTTGGTGGTAAATTGTTGCTACACATAATGCATGGATTCATTTCTTCTCTAAATATATTTCTGAAATCTTTTCAGCAGAATCTAAATATCATAAAATCTGTGAACTTCATGTAATTTAAAAATAGTTGTCATTATGATTGGCAGGAAACAGCAAAACATTGTAAAATATTAGCTAACAGAAAACCCATGACATATTTTTGTGTTGCAAACATATCAATATAATAAAAGGTAATTCTAATTTTACAAATGTGAAAGATTAAAACTGGCAAGTCAAACATTTGCATGAACTATCTGGAAGAGGCTAACTGGCTGTTTACATATGAACTCTGAATCATCATTAAAATTGTCTTAGGAAAACAGTGTTAATTCGACAAGTGAAAGTAAGAAGAGGGAGAGGTAGAAGTCAAATAACATATTTTTTGAGACAGATGCAAGTTGCAGGAACTCAAACACATGATACAATGCTCTCTGTGGCCCTATTCTCTCTAGTGGGAAGCTTTAGGGAAACCAGTAGAGCAACGGGCACAGCACATTATGGCGTTCCTTGTTCTGTTTATGTAGACACTCATTTCCGCACCATCAGACTTAGAAATAAATTTGCAGGACAGCTGTAATTCCTTACTCCACCCACTTGAGAGATTTTTGCAATTCCTATTACATCTGGGATCTGTATAGGTGATTTCTCTAAGTCTTGATTTGGGGCTTACCTTTTACTACCTCCTTTGTAGGTTGTTCTCTTAAAACTGTGATACTTGATTTTCAAGTATTTTACATTCCTATCTATGTTAAATAACAGAGATTCAATGGCTTGAAACCAACTACATTTCATATATTATAGTTCTGAACACCAAGTTTGACACGGGTCTCAGTGGACTAAAGCCCATTTTCTTGTCACAGCTTCTGGAGAGACCCCGTGTTACCTAATTCATGGAGCCAGAAACACAGTATATTACAATTCTGTCTTTGTCTCTGGCCCTCCTACCACCTCCTTCTTAAGCATTCATATGTTAACATGGGTACAGCAGATAACCCAAGAACCAAGGATAATTTTCTCATCTTAAAATGTTTATCCTGGGCTGGAGAAATGGCTGGGCACCCACATGATGGCTAACATGTATAACTCTAGTTCCAGGCTATCTGAATCACTCTCCTGGCCTATATGGGCACTACATGACAGCATCACATTTACATGCAAGTATAATACTCACACATAAAATAAAATCTTTAATTTCTAACATTTTTCAGACCATTTTTATTACACAAGGAAGCCAAAACACAGATTCCACATCTTAGTCTACAACTTTGGGGGCCAGATACAACCTGTTAAACTAGAATCCTTGAGTTGTCTGCATGGTGTGGATTCTGCTTATTAATCTATGCCATGACTGTTAAACTCTCAGACAAACCTGATTGAATACTGAGTGGTTTTCTGAAACTCTAGCCATGTCTTCTTGCCATCACTATTGCTTGAGGTAATCTTACTTATCTGTCCTCTATCTCATTAAGGCCCTCTGATGAACCTCACATGGGTTAGAGTGAAACACTCTTATAGTCTATCTCAATGACAGCCTTTGTTTTGGAGGCCAAATCTATAGAACCCTTTGTTAATCTTCTTTCTAACTTTCTTAGAAGGGTAAAAATGACACACATTTAAGTCCTTACACCTGAGAGTCAGACCCTCTCTGTAATTACATACCCCATGATGCAGAAGTCAACATTTTACACATTTATGAAACCTAAACTTAGAATTTTCAAAATTCCTAGGACATGCCAGTTTCAGATAAGTATAAACAAAAAAAATTGGCCTTTTGAACCTAGACCTGCTCTGAGGCAAATTACTTTATTTTATTCTCAGAAGAATTACCTAAATGATCTGAATTCTCACTGCTCTTACAACCCTATTTCCTAAGCCATATCTTATTATTTTCCCAGCTGCCACTACCCTGGCCTCTTTGCAATGCTTTAAATAGAATCATGGATTTTATTGATGGCTTTTGTGCTTGGAGTCCCTCAGAAGACACAGAGCTTCTTCATTTTATTCCATTCTGCTCAAATGTCATCTATTAATGAAAAATTGCTTACCAGTCTGTAAAATTCTCTTATCTCACCCTGATTTTCTTTTAGTGCACTTGTCATTAAGGCACTAAATATTCTTTTAAAGATCTTGAGGATCTCTCCCCTCTACTGATGTTCTAGTACTCAGGAACTCAGAGAATCCAGGGTACAACATTCTATCCACAGTTCATAGAAAGCTGCATGCATAGCATGAAAAAATTCAAGAGATATTTTATAGAACAAAACTACCTGATCTTTGGCAAATGAAGCAGGTTTCCCAAGGCCATATTAGCTCCCAACTGTTGCTGGCATGTTATGCCACAGATATTTCCAAATGGTCATTTAAGCCTTTTGATTAAGCTCATTTTCAAATTTTGAATATAAACTAAGCAAGATATAAACAAAAATTCACATAGGCATTTGGAAGGAAATTATCTCAGAAACACACATTTTGCTTAAATATAAACAGTTATTACTGTTCTTGATAGAAATGGCATCTGTTGTATTTTCTTCTTTGTTGGGTGATAACTCTCAGTTTCTACTCTGAAAAAGAGTAAAAAAAAGTTCAGCTGCCTAGAAGTATTCTCTGGTTAGTCTGCTAGCTTAGAAACAACTCTCTACCTATTATTCCAGTGAAAAGAGAATATTCCTGTGGAACAAAGTCAGGTTACAGAGTCTCCAGAACCACCCGTCTTTTCTAGTGTCCACATCTCCCAAATCTTCTAATTTTTTTATTAGTAATCTTCCTTTCAAGTTTAGGCCTTAGAAACATAAACAGTTCCAAAAAGCTTCTCCTTATACTGGGGGGATTACTGAGGAAACTTCAAGGATCATCCCATTGTGTGTTACCAAACAAACAAATTTTGTTATCTCCCACCAATCCCTGTCTCCCAGCACCCATGCTCCTTTATAATCTGTTCTGTGGCAGGAACTAGTATTTGCTGTTAAACAATAGATTATGGCAAAGGCAAAGAGAGATAATCTCTCTCCTCCTATATACACATAACTCATCTTGCTAGGAGATTGTCTCCCTTACTTTCTTAGCTGAGGCCAAGCCACCACATTGTGAGATACTCTGTGAGGAAGCCGTGTCAATTGCGTAGGGCAAAAAACCACTGAAGTGTCACCAAATTCTGCCCACGACGGCTTGACTATAAAAGTGGAGCCATCCCCGTGTCAAATTGTGAGGTAGATAAATACTCCAAGCCAATATATTGCTTATAACCTTATGAGACCTTGAAGCATTGACACTAATTAAGCTATGATCAGATTCTTGATTCCCAGAAACTGTGGTATGATGTATGGACTTTAAAAGCCACTAAGTATGTTGTAAATTGTAATTTAGTAATAATCAACACAACTTTCAGTCAAACCAGCCCAAATCCCGGTATGTATGTGGGAAGGGCTCCAGTCGCTCACCCCTAGCTATGGAGTTGGCTGTTAACTGATACAGGAGAAGGGAAAGTCAGCTTTCCTCAGGAACGAAGCTCCTGAGAGGTTGTCCGTGCTCTAGTACATGGTCCTATAGCCCTGCAACACACAGGTAGCACTAAATGGACTCAGGGTACTAAGATAAGGAGCACAAGAACTTGGGAGAGAAAAGTGGTGGTCATAGGAGGATAACTGGAGAGGTGGGAACTGGGCCTAGATTTGATCAAAGCATTATAAGTACGTATGAATGTCTTAATAAAGTGGAGATTATAAAACATTCTCCCCCTTCCAGACATAGTCCACATATCCCCAGACCAGCATCATTGAAAAATAATTTGCTCATTTCTGCCAGGACATATAAACCAAATCTTCAAATTCTGTGCAAATGAATAGTGTTACTTTTTTTTGGGGGGGGTTCTTTTCAAGACAGGGTCTCCCTATAGTCCCAGCTGTCCTGGAACTTACTCTGTAGACCAGACTGGCCTTGAACTCACAAAAATCCGTCTGCTTCTGTCTCCCAAGTGCTAGGATTAAAGGCATGTGCCACCTCACCTGGCTTTTACTTCTTAGAGGAAAACAATTTCCACACTTCAGGTATTTTTCCTGCACACACTTCTACCCAAACCCTAAGTAATTTTGGGTACCAATGCCAGGGTTTAACCCTCCTTTATTCTGCACCGTTGACAGACTCCTTACAAGTATTTCACTCTTTGATATAGTTGCAGACTTCTATTCTGTGGTCTGCTTTCTGCTTTATCTAAAACTTAACTGGTGTCATAAAGTCTTCTCATTTACTTGTGGAAATCATAACATGAAAAATACTATGTACACACACCAATTTATTTTTGCTATTGATTCTGGAGAATCACAGGAACAGTGGGTGTTATTGATTTGGATACTGCTGTAGGCCAGATGGCTTGGCTTCCTTGAGATTTCTAATGAAGCTATGTGAAATATATTTTAGAAATGATCACCTGAAGGATAAAAGGATCTGGACTTCTATGTCAGCTCTCACTCTTCTGCTGAGGATGAGCATCCAAAGGGCATTCATTATCTTTCTCCCGGTTATGAATTTTCCACAAAACCTTTGATTTTAAAAAAGGTCTCATTGATTATGCTACACTGTATGGTCAGAAATTCCCTAGTGAAGTAGGTGGAAGAGGGTCAGACATGACCTCACTCCATGCTACTGTTGTGCCTGAAGCCTACCTTCCCATTTCAGAACTTTGCCTACATTTCTCCTACAATCTCCTCTGAGATTGAGCTTTCTTCCTGAGAGAGGAGAGCATAGCATGGACTCTTCAGTTGCAATGATACAATTTTATTTATCCAGACGTTTGCAAAATCCATTTAAATCCTTGAATTTTGGACAGAATTTTTTTTCTGAAACTGAAATAAAGCTTTCACAGTGACTAAAGCTATGATCCTTCATTAGAACTTTTAAAATCAGTTTAAGTCATTTCAATAATTCAGGTGTGAGCCACACATTAGAACACAAATTGTCATTAAATTAAATTATTTTCTTTCTCTTTAATTATTCCCTATTTTCAAACTGTTTTCATCTGGCGTGACCATCTACATTCACATCAATTATATTAAGTACTTTTTATTGTTATTTTGTGGTTTAAAACCATGTTTACGTTCTAATTTGTTTATGGTTGAGCTTTGGAAGTTTATGTACTTTTTTAATTTATTATTTATTATTTATTACTTTTGTGTATGAGTGTACTGTCTGCATGTAGGTTGGAGCACCTGTGTCGTGTGCAATGCTGCAGAGGTCAGAAGAGGGCGTCGGATTTCCCTGGAACTGTAGTTAAAGACAGTTCTTAGCTGTCATGTGGGTGCTGGGAATCAAACCCAGGTCCTCTGCAAGAGCAGTCGGGGCTCTTAACCACTGATCCATCTCTCCAGCCCAAGAAGTTTATGCATTTTAGAAAATAAGCTTATATGGAATTATTTCAATATGAGTTTATACATATTTTCTTTCCTTCTGAACTTGTTATTAATATTATTTTGTATTGTCTTGGTGGCAACACCTATAAAGTAAAATATTCAGTTTTGATGAGGTAATGTAGCATCTCACTATTTTTCTTTCATGTATTTTATTTCAATGAGAAGGTTCAAATAATTCCCAGGTTAAAAGTGAATTGCTAAACTGAGAGACACAGTATAGGAGCGAGAGAAGTTTACAGATGGATGATGCCTGGAGAAGGAAGTAAATTCAGATTCAAAACAAGATTACAGTAGCTGACCAGAGGCAGGTTGGAGCTATATTCTAAGACAAATATGTGTAAGTCCTATTTGAGGCTACTCGTGAGCCAAAGACATTCCCCAAGGGTCTTGTGGTTCTCAAAACCTATCATTCAAAGTTATTTTTCATACACTAGTGAATACAAAATACTGAGCTCAAATACCTGAAGGGAATCTTGCACTCTTCAGTTCCACAAAGGCCCTAACATTCCTTGTCCCTCTATCTCGTGTTTACAGCTTAGTGTTTGAGACCTCTACTTGATACATGAACATGGCACCTGTTCCAAATGTTGGCAGCAATTGGGGCACTGGAACCTACCTCTTCTTTCTTTGAAACTACTGTGAGCAAACGTTGTCACACTGGCCAATTCATAAAGAAAGAGGAGAGTAAATATGTTATTCAGACTTTGGATTGCCTACAGATTATGGTTTTTGTACTATTTTTCTCCTGTCAGCTGTTATCCATAAAATACATTGCTGTTTTACTGATTATTTTAAGCACAGTGCATTTGTGTTTAAAAATTCAAGCTGCTATGTAAGTATTTTTGAAACAAATTTGTTCACTATCAATAGGACATATAGCTTATATTCAAAAATAGGGAACACGCCTTAAGTGCATGGACAAAGCAAGTATCCACATTCTTTGATATATCAAAAATAGCAAAGTGGCAGATGAGAATTTTTATAGCACTTGTGATTAAAGAATAATTCAGAAAGCATTTGTCGAAAGGCAAACATCTTTCATAGGAAGATTAACTGGGCAAAACATGTCTATAATGTCATTAAGTACAATGGAAGATTATTTTCTTGTTTTTATCCAAAAATAGCAAGTGCCAGTCCTAAAACTGTCATCGCCATTATGGATTTTTATTCTACTGAATTATGCTTATAAAAATCACTTTTGGAAATACAAGAGGCCAATTAATATTGCAAATGCAACAAAAGTCTCCCCAAGTACAATCTGAAGTTGACTTTACTTTAGAGATAATATTACACCAAGCATCGGAAATCATACTTCCAACTTCCAATAGGCAGTTGTATCAGAAGCTACACTGAGGAGTGTGAGATCTAGTTTAATACTAGAAAATAGCATTTCAGAATGGTGAATTCCACAAAGAGATCACAAGCGTTTCACATTCAATTTCCTTTTTGAGTTAGTATTTGAATTAAGTAGAATTTTAGTATTACAGTCATTCTTTCAATATTCAACCACAGAATGAATTTTAAAAGTATTTAAACATGAACAGTGGTGTTTACAAAAAGGAAAGTCCTTTCATATTAGACTCAATTCACTGTCTAGATAGCTACTAATAAATAATCTTTTCTGCAGATGTGGAAACAAAGGATGCCTAGCAGTAGAAATATCCTGATGTTGCCTATAAACCCCAAACAACTGGGCTTTTACATCCTTGTGAATCAGAGGTTGAACTTAACCACTTACAGAAAGATGAATTATTTGCTGTGTTTTCTTTAATACATAGACATACATTTTTTAAATTTAATTAATTAATTAATTTTTTACTGTATTTTTTAATTGATGTTTTGTGTATTTCAGACATCATTTTTATCAGTTTTTTTAATTGATGTTTTATGTATTTCATACATCATTTTTCATTTCTGTTCAGGCATATTCCCCTATCTCTTCTCCCCACCCCACCCCAAACCATCCCAGATCATGTTCTCTATCATAAATGTCCTGCATCTTTCTCGCCATCTTTTTTATGATTAGGAATTCACATTTTTCTCTATTAATTTCATATTATTCTAAAATATGGATACATACTCTCCACCCATATACAGTAATTACAGAGTCTGAAAATAATTGGTGGGTGGATTCTAGAGCCCATTGAGGGATTCATATTATGACAACATAGTTGCTTTCAGATAAACCAAAAATATAACCATATTGTCGTTTAGCTTGTCTTTCATTTGGGGAATTTGGTTTTAGCATCCACAAATGAGGGAAACCATTCTCTGTTTGTCTTTCTGGGACTGTGTCATCTCATTCAGCATAATGGCTTCCAGCTCCATCCATTGACTTGCAAAGTTCATAATGCCATCCTTCTTTACTGCTGAATAGTACTCCATTGTGTAGATGTACCACATTTTTGTCATCCACTCATCTGTTGAGGGGCATATGGGTTGGTTCCAGCTCTTCGCTATTGTGAAGAGAGCTGCAATAAACATGGATGTGCATATATCTTTGCCATAGAATGAGTCTTTGGGGTATATAACCAGGAATGGTATGATTGTGTCAGATGGTAAGCTCATTACGAGTCTTTTAAGGGTTCTCCACACTGCTTTCCATAGTGGCTGTACAAGTTTACATTCCCACCAGCAGTGGATGAGTGTTCCTCTTTCCCCACAACCCCTCCAGCATCTGTTGTCTTTTGTTTTCTTGATCTTAGCTAGCCATACTGGAGTGAGATGATATCTGAGAGTTGCTTTAATTTCCATTTCCTTAATTATTAATGATGTTGAACACTTTTTAAGATGTTTCTCAGACATCTTTAATTCCTCACTGGTGAAGACTCTGTTCAGCTCTTTATTCCATCTTTTGAGAAGGTCATTTGTCTTCTTACTTCTTTGTTTTTTGAGTAGTTTATATATTCTTGACGTTAACGCTCTGTCAGATGTGTCACTGGTAAAGATTTCTTCCCACTCTGTGGGTTTTCTCTTCACGTCCTTGTTTCTTTCACTGTACAGAAGCTTTTGAGTTTTATGAGGTCCTACTTGTCAACTGTTGACCTTACTTCTGGTGCATTTGCTGTCTGGTTTAGAAAATCTCCTCCTACACCTATGTCTTGTAGGTTGTTGCCAAACTTTTCTTTTATCAGCTTCAGAGTTTCAGGCTTCACACTGAGGTCTTTGATTCACTTGGAGTTGATTTTTGTACAGGGTGAGAGGTAGGGGTTTAATTTTGTTCTTCTACAAATGGTGATTCAGTTTTGCCGACACCATTTGCTGAAGATGCTATCTTTCCTCCATTGAGCTTTTTTGGCTCCTTTGTCAAATATGAGGTGGCTGGAGCTCATATGTGTATGAATGTACTGTCTGCATGTAGGTTTGTGCACCCGTGTTGTGCAATGCCGCAAAGGTCAGAAGAGGGTGTCAGATTCCTCTGAACTGGAGTAAAAGAAGGTTCTCAGCCACCATGTGGGTGCTGGGGATTGAACCTCTGTCCTCTGCAAGAGCAGTTGGCGCTCTTAACTTGTAGGCCATCTCTCCAGCCCCCAATGTTTTAGTTTCTTAATATTTAGCCCAGGTGATTTTTTAATTTAATTTTATTTATTTTTGTATATGTATGAATGTACTGTCTGCATGTAGGTTTGTGCACCCTTGTCGTGCAGTGCCGTGGAGGTCAGAAGAGGGTCTCAGATTACTCTGGAACTGGAGTTCTCCTGGAATTGGAGTTACAGACGGTTCTCGGCCACCATGTGTGTGCTGGGGATCAAACCCGGGTTCTCTGCAAGAGCAGTCGGTGCTCTTAATTGCTAGGCCATCTCTCCAGTCCCCCCAGGTGATTTTTTTAAGGAGTGGATTTGACACTTTGCCTTAATTTAGAAATATGGTTCGAAATAATTATTTTATAACTTACAGCATAGTTTTAAAACTGTAATTATGCATGAACTGTTCTCCATATGGAGACATCTGATTATTTTATAATGTGATTACATTTATACATTATATGAATACCATGAAAATTTAATATTATATAAAAGATAGAGGGAAGATGAGTCATTGCAAGCAGCCAGGGAATGTAGCCAAAGCACACAGAGGTTAAAGGTGTAAGTATTCTACTTTCTCAGCTAATTATCTGATGAAATAATGAGCTAAGAATCCTTTATTTGTCTAATCTGTGTTTTCATTCTATCTGAAATTGGCAAGCAAGAAGGAAGACAGGAGAATCACATGGAACTTTAAAGTGAGTAGTTTTAGATGGATGGAACTATGTTTGATTTTATTAAAGCCAACTTGAGGTAAACACTGACAAGAGAAAGAGTAACTGAAGTTCCCAAGATGCCATGTCAAAAGTTCATTTCCTGGGTACTGAATCAGTTTAACTGTTTTGACAGATATTCAGTAGAACATTATATCTTTGTGTTGCATAAATCTCCTCTATACTTGTATGGAGATTTATTATTTAAAATTATTTTGATAAAGGAAAGAACACAAAATAGAATTGGCACTTAAAATGAGGATTTTCTTAAGCTCTGGAGGCCAATGATTAATGGAGGATTTAGTTTTTTCTGTTAATAATTCTACTGATCATAGTGATGTAAACTGATGAGGCAAATTTCCCTTGAAATGTAAATAATGATAATAGCCTTAAAGCAGACATGGCAATATGTAACAATGTTTCAATATGCAGCAACATAAAATAGCTTTGATTTTGCATATATTTTATAAAAAGGATATATAACCTACTGTGGCTTGTATGTGATAATATTTTGGGTGTACCCTGCTTAAGGTACAAGCATTTTCCTATACTTTACCTTTCCTTTGAAGTAGAATTTCACAATGCCAATTTGCTCTTTGAGTCAATTATTTCCTTCCATGAATAGTAATAGCCTGTAGATTTTCTTTCCCTTTTAAAAATGTTCCTGGAGGACCTACTATGGGGCTTCTGCTTTGCAGCTATGAGAGGAAAATAAAGATGGATAAATTAACTCCTTTCAAGGTCATAGAAGAAACTACCTAACCAACTGCTACTATGCTTTTTAGGCAAGGAGAACACCACAATTAGGCTGCTCCCTGCAGGATCTGCCCTTTAACACACAGACAGGAGGAATTTGGAAGTCATTTCCAGAGAAGATATGAAATACATTCACTGCAGCTTTTGGTTTAAAATTCATCCATTGGACCTTTATGGAGACAATATGTTACGGAGTGCTCACAAACTTGTTTCCTCTAGTACAGACAGGAGAAGAGGAAGGATCTGAAGTTAGAGCTACAGAAATGAGAAACAGAACTAAGAACTCATGAAAGTGTAATTAGATTCCCTGGGTATGTTTTTTAATCAAAAAGAAGGTAGTTTAATCAGTGCCTCCCACAAATCCAGCATGTGTTAATTTCTCTGGTACTTCAGCAAGATCTTAAACATGCTTGGAAGCCCCTCCTTATCTGCAGTTTTCTTCTGGGTGTTCCTTTATGAATGTTTCCTAGTTCTCTCTTTTAGCATCTCTAAATATGTGACCCAGAGACTCATGGAGAGATTGAAACAAATATGAGCCATGAGAATGCAGGAGAGGATGAAAGAATAGGATGTGGGGAGTCTACAGGGGAGTGGTAACAAAGAAGAGCTAAGTAGCCACATGCATTATATTCTAAAGAATGAAGAATCCAAGGCTCTTCTGAGTGATTAAGTAGCCAATATTAGATGTTAAGGGATTTAGTACTATTTTTTTCTATATTTCCTGAAGCCTGATGGTGAAACTCTTGAGCCTCCCAACACTATTTCACATTTCCAGTAAGAACTGGAGTAAGCACCTGTTTTGGTTTTGTTATTAGTTGCTATGATAAAATGTCCTGAGAAAAAGCACTTTAGACATAAAGGGTTTATTTGAGTTACATTTTCATATTACTGTCTGTGGCAGTGCCAAATAAAAGCAAATCTAGTGACTGGAGTTACTTAACCAAGAGGGAGACTGATCTGCTTGAAGAGTTCTGATTTTTCTGAGATCTGCCCTACCCTCATGAACAAATGTTTTCCTCTTACATTTATTTAACAGCACATCAGTCAAGGCATGAAGAAGGAATGAGGAACTTTGACTTCCAGAATCTTTAACCAGAGTTTACAAGGAAAAGAGTTATTTTTCTAAGAGTACTGATTCCAAACAGCATAAGAAGCCCCAAATAGCCATCATCAGCCAATGCCCATGTGTTGATTTCTACACTTGTGTGGGATACATTGTTTTCAATGTTATAGAAGCTTTCAGTAGCTGTTTTAATGTCTATTTGCTACATCTCAAGCATATATAATTTGTTCTTAGCTGAGGCCAAATAGAGGCATAATAGGGAACAAGGTATATGGTTAAAGCACTGTATTCAGCTTAGCTTTAAGGGTGAATTACATCTTGAGTACAAGACATAGGAATATTAATTACATTGCCTATCTTGAAGGGCAGTTAAAGTTAAATAAGCCAAGTATACAATGGGAAAACAGATTATATATATATATATATATATATATATATATTTCTAAAAATCCTAAAATATAAGATCAACTTGCAAAAGATTAATTGTGATTTCTAGATAGTCATTCCCACAATAATCAATCGATGTGGGGAAGTCAAGGTGACAGGAACTTGAAACAGCTAGTCACATTATCTCCACAGTGAAATCAGGAATCAAATAATTAATTATTGCATGCTTATGAGTGCTGACCTCTTTTTCTTTAATCCAGAGCCACCAAATACCCAGAGGAATGGTACACCTGACTTTCTTGAATATTATATGAATTTACATAAGAGCTGGGCTAATAGTGCTTGGTATAATGGAGTCTTAAGATAAATCAAGAGAAACAACTGACACAGAACATACTCAGGATGTGGAGTGTTGTATTGGCTAACAAGCTGAATGAACGTATGAAAGGATGAGGGAAGAAGGATAATGTACAAGGAGAATGCTCAAACAATTTATTGGAAATGAGTAGTAGTAACTTAGCCTGATGGAGGTTCCTTATGACTGGCAGAGGCATATGGCGCAAATGGAGATTTCCCTTCTGGTCATTTCAAGTTTGAAATACATATTAGCTTTCAAAATTAAGATGTTGAGCATTTCATCAAATACACAGGTTTAAAACAGAAAGGGATTTTCAAGGCTAGAAATGTATACGTCAGAAACATTTATTTTCATATGATATCAAAACTTAATAAAGGAAGGCCATGGAATGCACTTTACCTGCATGAAAATTAAAGTATTTATTGCATGGAAAACGTGAACAATTTGAGTACTGAAGGTTAAACTGGAAAAAATATGTTCACTACAACCAAGCCAATACTTAATATATTTAATTTAAATAGAGCTACTCTGAACAAAAGTCCAGCCAAAAAATAGATAAGACTATACACAGGCCCTATGTAGTGGAGCAGATATAGCTGGTCTTGTGTGTGTGAACAGATGGTCCGGCTCAGTAGCTTTCAGGGAAATGCAAACCGTGACAACTGGACATCATTTTTCATTCAACAGATTGGCAAAAGTTGAGGATATGAAATCTCTTCCTGATAAGGATTTATGGAAATGGATAATATCATGCACTGCTATTGGAATTATGAGTACTTACAGAATTCTGGGAAAGAAATCTGGCCCAATTTATTAAATATATAAATATATTTATATATAATTTTTGATTTAATGATTTATTTTTTGCAAATCTTGAAGTGCTTAAGGGTAATTTCATTGTTACTGTGTTTCTTATACACAAGTAAAATAAGTTGAAAGGTCAGCATAAGGGAACAAAATGTAATATTCATATGTGCATTTGTTGTAGATGAGATTATTCAGAGTGATTTTGAAATAGGAGATATGGTTATAAGGCTAAGGCCATACTTGGGCTTAGCTGCCTGGAAATGTGCCTTGAAAAGAGTTTGTCTCTCTCTGGAATTTGGAATTGTTTAGCTTGAAAAAAGGAATTATTTATTCTTCTTATCTCTAGATTATCATTAGAAAAATTCAGAATTAAGGAAGCATGAAAATGATAGTTACATAATGGAGATTTTTCTGAAAATGAATTGCTTTTTCTAGAAGCAAAATTATAATAATATAACACAAACTTGAAAATTAAAGTTTCTAGCCATGATATCTGGTGCTCTTCACTTTTACAAATAAAAGCAGAGAACCAAGTTCACTAGTGTTCTGCTAGACTTCCTACAAAAGATGTCTGGAAGCCAAGGCAGTCAAGATACCACAGGATTATCCTGTATATTTCTGCACAACTGCTATTAATTCTTAGAAAAATAGTAAATTTACTGTCCTCATTTTGCGAATATTGAAGTGTCTTTGCAAACTAAGGGCAATATGTAGAGTTGAACATATTCTGAACAAAAAATGCTAAGCTATCCCTTTAGTTCCAAAGTTATTGATTACAAATATTTTTACAAAAAATCTATTGAAACCTTTTTAATTGTCATTGTCCATAGTATGGATTATATCAGGGTTGTATTAGTATTAAATGCCCAGACACCCAAGCAAATTTCTATGAATAGTATATGGACTCTGCCTCAGGCACACATATGATTACCTGAACAAGTACTGTTTGCTTTTATTTGTCTTCTATGTGCATATGCACTTTAACTCCACTATGGAGAAGCAGATTTCTTGACAGAAGGAAGCATTTCAAAATTTTTATTCTGCTAGTACTGATAGATTTTAAAGAGACTGATTCGCAGTTCTGTTAGGTTTTCTCTGCTCAAGCAGTAAACAATCAACAAGTGGGTGTTGACTAGAACTCTTGATATTTCACACCTTTCAAATCTATCAAGTTGATTGTCACGCATTCTGTATCAACTTGAAGTGGGGGATTACGTGCCGTTTATAAATTCATAAAACTGTTATCAATAATATTTCTATGGTTCCATAGTTTATTTGCAGTAAGAAATATCAGCTCTTCTGTTGAAGACAAGTGAAGTATCCCTCCTATTAGACATGGGGAATAGAGATCCANTTCTGCTCAAAACAGTCAACTTCCACCTGGAGAATATTGAGAAAGACTGAGAAAGAGATGAAAAGCATGTTTGGCAGAATGCATGAGCGCTGGTGGGGTGGGGGGATGGGGGGGAACACGGGTCTAGATTTGATAAATAAATAAATAAATAAATAAATAAATAAATAAATAAATAAAAATAATCTTCACCTTGGCATCAGTGCAATCAGAAGGGATCCAAGGTTAAGAGTGTTAAAATATGGGAAAACATATTTGGGGCTGGAGAGATAGCCTAGCAGTTAAGAGCACCGACCGCTCTTGCAGAGGACCTGGGTTCGATCTCCAGCACCCACATGGTGGTTGAGAACCATCTTTAACTCCAGTTCCAGGGGAATCCGATGCCCTCTTCTGACCTCCGCAGCATTGTATGACACGAGTGCACCAAGTACATGAAGACAGTACATTCATTACACATACAAAAATAAATAAAAATAAAAATTGTGCATATTTATTCAAGAAGTAATATTCTAGCATAAAGAGGTCCCAAACAAGAGAAGGCGGACTTCACTGGGATTTTGAATGTAATATTTGATTTTACCTAATCATTAATTCTCTGTATTTAAAAAAAATCAATATTTGTTATAGATCTCAACCTCTACTGATTCTTGATTTCCTGAGTAATTTTTTTTTTATTTTCTGATACAGTTCAACAGACTGTTGAAAACTAAAGCATTATAAACAACTGTTTACTAGATTATCACTCTTCTACAATGCAGTTGGTTAGAAAAAATGCTGACAGGTCAATGATTCTGAGTAGAGAGATTTCTAGGAAGAAGACCAACAGTGATCACCAAGAGTGGAGGTAGAGTTACAGGTATTAAGATGGCTATCTGAATAATTTGGGTTGAGCTGGGGTCATAGAATCATAGGTATGGCTGCTGATTTAGTATGCTAGTACTGCAATTAAGAACTCACATTTAAAAATGAGTTTACCACCTGACCCAGTCATACCACCCCTGGGTATATACCCACAAGACTCATCCTACTGCAGCATATCCATGCATGCATATCCATGTTTATTGCAGCTCTCTTCACAATAGCAAAGAGCTGGAACCAACCCAAGTGCCCCTTAATCAAGGAAGGGATAAATAAAATATGTTACATCTAGACAATGGAATTCTATTCAGCAGTAAAGAAAGATGATATAATGAACTTCAAAGGTAAATGGATGGAACTAGATGATATTATGAAAAGTGAAGTAACACAACCCTGGAAAAACGAATGACATATGGTATCCTTCATCTGTGGATGCTAGCACCAGATACCTAGTTGTAAGACAAACTGAGCAACATTAATGTTATATTTATTTTTATCTGAAAGCAACTGTGCTAGTATAATATGAATCCATTAACCAGATCTAGAATTAGCATACCACTTATTTTCAGACTTTGAAATCTTGGTATATGGATGGGGGGGTATGTATGCATATTTTAGAGTAATATAAAATTAAAAGGGAAAATGTGAATCCTGAAATATGACTTGGAAATAGCATACTGTTCATTTCAGATGACATAATTTTAGTATATGTGTGACATGTTTGTGTGTGTATATATATATATATATATATTTGCATATTTTGAAGCAATACAAATTGGAGGTACCAACAACAAAAGAACTGGGACAAAGAACTGACTAAAACAGTAAAGTTCTCCCCAAAGCAATAATCCTCTGCTTTGAAAACTTTGAAAAGACTCAGAAAAAGAAACAAGAGATGTATAAGCAGAATGCATGAACTCTGGTGGGGTGGGGGTGGAGGTTATGGAAAGTGGAATGAGTCTAAATTGGACAGAGAAATAATGTATGAAATGCACAAAACTTCAATAAAATATTAAAAATGAGCACAGCACATGGAGGTAGGATTCATGCACTTGTAGATGATCTCTGTTTAAGTCTTTCCTTTCAATGTCTACAATTTTCTTGTGATGTCTTCACCTAATCTGTCATTTACCAAGTCAGTTCTTTACCAGATAGATGCTAGGCTAAATACTATGGATGTAAGGGAATAGAAAAATAAGCATTTCTACTTTCATAGAGCTTATTTTGTAGAGGCAAAAAGACACAATGAAATCTTAACCAATAAGTAAGGTTATTTAAGGTAATGATAGTTTATATGTTACAAAATTTTTATATACAGACTATTATGCTAGACACAAGAGAACTCCCTTTGAATGGTAGATCAGAGGTATTGCAAGAGACTCCCAAAACAGCACAGGTTATTGCCAGAGCTCTTGGTTATCTCCAAGAACTTGAAGGTCTTACTGCTGAAGACAGGACATATTTCAGACACAAGACTTGGAACAATGGAGCAGGAATTGACCTGGAAGCCTTCTACCTGAAGACTAGCTCTCATAATTCTAGAAGATGCTATGCAAGCTGCAAAGGAAGAAAATCCGCCAATGGTTTAATCCAATTCTACAGGATAATAGCCATAATGACTGGCCCAGCAAACAAACTCTACTTGTGCAGTAGTGGCACAGTTATCTGGGGGAAGGGGTAATCAACAGCTATTTAATTGTAATTAAAGCTCTCTCAATTGGAGGGAACTCATGAGTAGCTCTGTTAACACAGCCAATACATGTGGTTGGAGAGTTAATTTATCCTAGAGAAATCCCTCTCTCTGTCCTATCTACAAACAAATGAAATTTCTTACCATATGGTAAATATGGATCCTTATATTTATAGACAAGCATACTGTACACCCACTCATTAAAGAGCTTATGCTTTGTAAATAATGGAGGCTGCTGCAGAGTTCTACAATAGTCCACACCCAGAGAATATACATCTGACAGATGCCCAGACCTAGGTGACATGTATACAATGGAATCTCTACAATTAAATCTCATGGAACATAGCAAAAGGAGGCTGAGGTAGAGAAGCTACTGGGACATGTTCAACTCTTATCAGTAAAGCTTCCTTATACAGCATAGTGTGATGTACACAGAAGGCCACAACTGGCAAAGTTTTAGAGAATAAGAGAAGGCAGTGTGGGTGCTGTGCATAAAACTCCTATATTAAACCCCATCCACCCATAGCTCAAGGATCATTGAAAAAAGGGGGCAGAATTGTTGTAAGAGCCAGGGATGGTCCATGAACACAAGGAAGCAGAGGATTTTCAACCACCAGAAGCTTGCACATGTGAACTGGTGGCAATGGCAACATCAAGCACAAGACCCATGCCAACTCAATCAGACAAGAGCCCAGAGTGGAGCAAAGAAAATAAGTGGTGGGGCAGCCCTAGCCAGGGAGACATTGGAGAATGATTGCTACCGGGTTAGGGAGAGTAGACCTTACTTATGTTCTCTAAATGGGCTGACTAGATTCCAGTGGATGAACTTCTACCAAAGGACACTTGGCTATGAATTCTTGACTGGGTAGAATTTAACTTGTAGGGCAGAATGCATGAAATCCAGTGGGGATGGGGAGGGTAGAGACATGGATGACAGAAATGATCTAAATTGGATTAAGAACTGTTTTATGAAATGTACAAAAACGTGGGGACTGCAAAGATCGCTCATCATTTAAGAGCAATGGCTGCTCTTTCAGAGGTTTGATTTTAAAACGCACAGGGTGACTAACAACCACCATAACTCCAATTCCAGGACAACACCTTCTGACATCCACAGGCATTGCACTTACACATATGCAGACAATACACTCATACATATAAAATAAAAGTAAAAAAAATCAAAAAAGAAATGTACAAAAACTGAATAAAACTTTCAAAAAAGAATAAGCTGAATAAATGTATAGTGATATTAAATGGATTTAATCATAGGGATAGGCTACTTGAAATTTGCTGGTCAAATGCAGCTTTCCTCTGTGCAGAAGACATTTAATTTGAGGAATAATGGAAGGACGATACTATTCAGGTGATTCTGCATGTCAGTGAGGGTAGTGTGGATGGAATAAATGCTAGTATAAAATCTGGAGTAAGGATCCACTTGTCAACAAGACATGCTTAGGGAAGGACAGAAGGTTGATGTATGGCATCAGTGTCACTGACAGTAGTCAGGTGGTACAATAGCATGATATAAGAGCACCAAGAGAAAGACAACATGTAGAAAGGATGGGATTACCAGTTGAAGGTGGAGTCCAGTAGGTAATACCAAATCTAATGAGCACTGGTGGTGACTAAACTCAAAGATAGGAAGACCCCCACAGAGCAAAATTAAACTCTAATTTTAAGTAAACTAGAACCAGACAGGATTTTTTGCAGTTGGTCATCACAGGGGAAGAAAGATGTGAATTTCTGCTCAGCTAGATCAACAATTGACTAAGAGAAAATCCAGTTACTTGTAGGGAAAGGAGGGAAACTGCCAGTAAAACTATAATGTGCCTTTCAAAATATGAAGTATGAAATTAAGAAAATACTCAGATCAGGAGAGGGGTGAAACAGTTGTTTTTCTTTTAGGTCATTGTCAAGATAAAAACATCAGTAGAAACTAACATGTGATAATACAAATACTTGAATTAAGAGGCAAAAAAACTATAAAGAACTGCTATAAATATATTCAAAGCCATCAAGGGAAATATCATAATAACTAAACAAATATGGAGCCCCCTGGATGCATAAATTATGTTTTAAAAATAATTTTATAGAAATTTTAAGGTGTTAAAAAGTCAGAATTAACTGAAAACTCATTGCATAATCAATTCAGAAAAGATGCTAAGAAATTAAAGAAGAGTAAAAGAGAAGATAATAAGATAATTAGATTTTAAAAGTATGCAAAAGAGAGATTGAATTAGTGAGAATATTAAGTAGACATCACCAGGCATACTCTACCTTCAAAACAGAAAGGACAGAGGTCACAGTAGACAATATATATGAATAAATATAAAAATATTCAAGTTTAGTACAATATCTGCTATGAATGGAAAAACTCTGTGTCCTAAATCCATGAAATATGCTAAGTTGCATATCCAAGAAAGTAAGTGTTCATAACTATGGGATGAATCAGTGCAAAGAAAATGATGCTCAAGCATATCACACAGCACAATAATTATACAAATGTCTACAAACAAATTAGAGAAATTCAAATTTATACCAAGGAGTTAGAACCATTATTAGAAATGTGGAAGACAGGGAGATAAAGCAGTTGCATTTTTAACATACTATAGAAATTCAGTGCAGAGTTCTTTTTTCAGAAAGTACATTCTTCAAAACAGGAAAATAAATTAAAGATATTTTGGAAAGATGTAAAATGAAATCATGTTTCCAGAAGCTCATACCATAAGATATACTGGCATGTCTAGGGTGAAAAATTACCATACACAAATGTAAACTTAGAAGAAAAACATTAGAAATGATAAGCATTTTGATAAAAGCAAAAAAGGTGGCTTTTAATCCTAGCACTCGGGAGGTAGAGGCAGGTGGATCTCTGTGAGTTCAAGGCCAGCCTAGTCTACATAGTGAGTTCCAGGCCAACTGGGGCTACAGGGAAACCCTGTCCCAAAAAGACAAAACAAAACAAAACAAAACAGAAAGCAAAATGGCTTTTTGTAGCTGCATAATTTTCTTAAGTTCTTTAAAAACCGAATGCTATGCTGGGCATGGTGGCACACTCCTTTAATCCTAGCACTCAGATGGCAGAGGCAAGTGGATTTCTCTTCCTACAAGGCTAGCCTGGTCAACAGAGTGAGCTCTAGGCCAGTTGAGACTTAAAGGGAGACCCTGTCTCAAAAGTACCAAAAAAAAAAAAAGAATGCTTTTAGAAATAAACCTCAGCTGGGCATGGTGCCCCACACCTTTAATCCCAGAATTCCAGAATCAGAGGCAAGCAGATCTCTGTGAAATGAAAGCCAGCCTGGTCTACATAGGGAGTTCCAAGACATCTGGAGCTACAGAGAGAGCTTGTCTCAAAAATAACTAAACAAAAAAATTAAGAGTTTATAACCATATTGCAGGATTCACAATGCATATAGTAGTGATTTGTAGGGTAATAAAAGCATAGTATGTGTAGAAGAATGTTGAAATAGTAATACTTTGTCCTATGTCTGTTATGTGACATGCTACCATGTGTGTGCCACACCAAAGATGTAAGTAGAAGTTACATATTGTTATTCCTAAAACTGATCTATAAAAATAAATAGCTACCTAATATGTCAATGATTATATATACATATATATGTATATATATTGCAAATTTTATATATTTTGATCACATATCCAACTCCTCTCCTGTCTGCATCCCTCATTGGCCCCTCAATGGTTTTTCTGCTTTCTGTGATGTATGTTAAAGGCTATTGAGCCAATTTTATGACAAGAATATCCCTCGTTGTGAGTCCGTCCACTGGAGCTTGGTCAACCTATCTAGCATCACTCCCTTTGAGGACACCAACTCTCCCTCTCTCAGTAGTCAATAGTTTTTCAGCTAAGGTTGGGGCCTCTTACGCATTTCCTGACTTCTGTGCTGGGCTTTTATCTGTTTTGAGCTTGCGTGGGTCTCTTGCGTGCTGTTGCCACTGCTGTAAGTATGTATGAGCAACTTCCTAGCCACACAGAAAATTCTGTTTCTTTGTGGTCTTACACCAACATATTAAATGATTATATCAACAAAATATTAAATGAATCTAGGAAAAGTAGAATATAAAGAACAAAGGAACTATAAAATGTTATCGTATCATTTATGAACACATTAATTATATTTAAATATAAGAGGCACTGGATTAAAAAGCAAGACGTTTCTAATGGCAAAGACCTAGAAGAGGATAACACAAATTATTTCAAGATATATGGCAAATACATCAATATCACAGTAATTTAAGAAACAGATTTGAGAAATGAAGTACTATTGGAAATAAATGTAAAAGGCATTTTTGTTTTTCTGACTTTTAGACACCGTGAAAACTACCTGGAAGTCAAGAAGAAGCATTCCTATTGGTTTGTGGTTTTGGGGGCTTCAGTCCAAGGAGGGTTGCATTCATTGATTTGGGCCACAGGCACGGAACTGTATGTAGCATGTTGGTGGGAGCATTGTCTGGAGGCTCCTCAACTCACAGATGCCAGAAAATAAAGAAAGGCCAGAAAGAGACCAGGGACAAGGTATTTCTTGTCCCCCACCAATGCCTCTCTGACCCTGTTTTTCTAATCAGGCCTCACCTCCTAAAGCATCCAGGGCCCAAAACTACAGAAAAAGCTTTCAACATGGGAGCCTCTTGCAGACATTTTATTTTCAAACAGTAATTGTGAAAAATAAATTAAAAAGGAAGACTTACTCATGAATATTTTCAAAAAGTTTCAAAATATTAATAGAAATTATTAACTGAAAGGAAACAAACATGAACTACAAATATTTCTGTATTGATCTTTAACTTGTTCATTAAATATTTGAAAGAGAATTAGACTAAGGAAGATTTGTAATGAATAAAAACTTGTGGAAAATACTAAAATCCACCTGACCTTATTTAATTACATTTGTACCTGATTAAATACAACTTAAGGAGGAAATCTTTTCAGGCTTCTATANGTCAACCTATCTAGCATCACTCCCTTTGAGGACACCAACTCTCCCTCTCTCAGTAGTCAATAGTTTTTCAGCTAAGGTTGGGGCCTCTTACGCATTTCCTGACTTCTGTGCTGGGCTTTTATCTGTTTTGAGCTTGCGTGGGTCTCTTGCGTGCTGTTGCCACTGCTGTAAGTATGTATGAGCAACTTCCTAGCCACACAGAAAATTCTGTTTCTTTGTGGTCTTACACCAACATATTAAATGATTATGTCAACAAAATATTAAATGAATCTAGGAAAAGTAGAATATAAAGAACAAAGGAACTATAAAATGTTATCGTATCATTTATGAACACATTAATTTTATTTAAATATAAGAGGCACTGGATTAAAAAGCAAGACGTTTCTAATGGCAAAGACCTAGAAGAGGATGACACAAATTATTTCAAGATATATGGCAAATACATCAATATCACAGTAATTTAAGAAACAGATTTGAGAAATGAAGTACTATTGGAAATAAATGTAAAAGGCATTTTTGTTTTTCTGACTTTTAGACACCGTGAAAAATACCTGGAAGTCAAGAAGAAGCATTCCTATTGGTTTGTGGTTTTGGGGGCTTCAGTCCAAGGAGGGTTGCATTCATTGATTTGGGCCACAGGCACGGAACTGTATGTAGCATGTTGGTGGGAGCGTTGTCTGGAGGCTCCTCAACTCACAGATGCCAGAAAATAAAGAGAGGCCAGAAAGAGACCAGGGACAAGGTATTTCTTGTCCCCCACCAATGCCTCTCTGACCCTGTTTTTCTAATCAGGCCTCACCTCCTAAAGCATCCAGGGCCCAAAACTACAGAAAAAGCTTTCAACATGGGAGCCTCTTGCAGACATTTTATTTTCAAACAGTAATTGTGAAAAATAAATTAAAAAGGAAGACTTACTCATGAATATTTTCAAAAAGTTTCAAAATATTAATAGAAATTATTAACTGAAAGGAAACAAACATGAACTACAAATATTTCTGTATTGATCTTTAACTTGTTCATTAAATATTTGAAAGAGAATTAGACTAAGGAAGATTCGTAATGAATAAAAACTTGTGGAAAATACTAAAATCCACCTGACCTTATTTAATTACATTTGTACCTGATTAAATACAACTTAAGGAGGAAATCTTTTCAGGCTTCTATAAACTATTTATCAAACATAAAATAAATTACAAAACACAAACAATTGAAATCTTACAAAATATAATCTCTGACAGCAGGAGAAATAGATTAGCAATCAACGACAATAAAGCATCTGTAAAAGTCTCTGTATTCAAAACTGAATAATATGCTTTTAAATAACTCGGGGATCAAAGAAGATACCACAAGGGAAATTACAAAATATTTTAAGCTGAATAATAATGAAAACACATCATATTGAAAATGATGAGATACACTTAAATCAGTGTTTATAGACACTCATAGTTAGGTGTTTACATTAGTAAGTTTTTCTCTCCTTAAAATTTTAGCAACTTCCAGCCTAAGGAGTCAAAAGACTTCTGAGCTTCCTGCCTCCTGTGGATGGCTCCCTTGTATCTCCATCTTGTTTGGAGCCTCTCACTTTCCCCTGCCACACTTCAACAGTATGAGAAATACAGTAGAGGCCAAAGACTGGATGACAAGTGTGAGGGGAGGGTCACTGACATACAGACTCAGAGTTGGTGCCATTGGAAACAGAGGTAGACCTGGAACAGGGATGGCAGCTGGAAGGTGAAGGGCAGTCCTGGCTCTCAATAGCAATAGTGATAGGGCTTAAGAGGGCCATCTTGGGACATACTCAGGTACTGGCCCTGCTTCTTGGTCAGCTTGCTGAGCTTAACATTCACCTTACCCAGATGGGCTTAAGCCACTGCCTCATCCAGCTTCTTAGGCAAGAAGTGAACCCCAATAGGCCATTGCCTGAGTATGTCCACAACTCAGTCTGTGCTATAGCTTGGAGTTGAATAAATAAAATTCCTAGTGCATAAAGGAAAAAAAAAATAAGGAAGAATAAGCTCCTCATAATTGGTTCATCTACGCTTACGTAAACATATTTTCTCTTGGAGAAAGGTTGATTTAGAGGCAAAGGGGAGAGGAGAGACTTCCAAGACCTGGCCTCTTATTCTGATTCTTATTCTGATTCTGCATGCATATTTGTGAATCTGCTAAGGTCTGACTTTCCTGGTTTCCATAGCAAATATTTCTGAATTATTCCACACAGGCCAAATCGGTTGTAAACTCTGTAGCCAGTCAGGATGGGACAAAATTTAACATCCTATTTCTCTGGCTGGTGGGGCTTGGAAAGCCCCATTACAGCAAGGGAGAAAGTTCCTGGTGAATCTGCTATGCAAACTTACATTTCTCTGTTGTGCTTACAGAAGAATAACCAGATTTTACTGGTTCTACACCATGTCCTTCTCCATCCAGAAATCTATCTAGTCCATTGGCTGGCACTAGTACTCTCCTTACCCTAGGTCTGTCCTTTCTTAAAAGGAGTAAAATTTGGCAAAAAAGATATGATCATTCTTGTAAATAGAAAGATTATCAGGACCAGGCTTTAGATTCTATCCCAGGATTGGAAAACACACAATGCTCCTTCTTTTCCTTGGCATTTCCATGAATATATGTTGTATGCTTAAGCAGAGTCTGCATGCTTCCTCCCTAGACATCACACAGAAATATCTATGCTACATATTAACTCTAAGAAATAGGAAAAGAGGCTGGAGAGATGGCCTAGTGTTAAGAGTGCCGACTACTCTTGCAGAGGACCTGGGTTTGATCCCCAGCACCCACATGGCAGCTGAGAACCATCTTCAACTCCAGTTCCAGGGAAATCCGACACCCTCTTCCGACCTCTGTAGCATTGCACATGACAGGGGTGCTCAGACCTACAAGCAGTCAGTACACTCATACACATAAAAAATAAATTAAAAAAAAGAAATAGGAAGAAATACCCATTCTCATCAATCAGTGTAAAGGGTTTCTACAATCTTCATGAGNATTAAAATAAATTACAAAACACAAACAATTGAAATCTTACAAAATATATCTCTGACAGCAGGAGAAATAGATTAGCAATCAACGACAATAAAGCATCTGTAAAAGTCTCTGTATTCAAAACTGAATAATATGCTTTTAAATAACTCGGGGGATCAAAGAAGATGACCACAAGGGAAATTACAAAAATTTTAAGCTGAAGAATAATGAAAACACCATCATAAATTGAAAATGATGAGACTACACTTAAATCAGTGTTTATAGACACTCATAGTTAGGTGTTTACATTAGTAAGTTTTTCTCTCCTTAAAATTTTAGCAACTTCCAGCCTAAGGAGCTTCAAGACTTCCTGAGCTCACTGTCCCCTTGTGGATGGCTCCCTTGTATCTCCATCTTGATAGGACCTCTCACTTTCCCCTGTCCACACTTCAACAGTATGAGATAATACAGAAATAGAGGCCAAAACTGGATGACAAGTGTGAGCGGGAGGTCACTGACATAGCAGACCGCAGAGTTGGTGCCATTTTGCTTCTTGGAAACAGAGGGAGAGCCTGGAACAGGGATGCGCAGCTGGAAGGTGAAGGGCAGTCCTGGCTCTCAATAGCAGTAGTGATAGGGCTTAAGAGGGCCATCTTGGGACATACTCAGGTACTGGCCCTGCTTCTTGGTCAGCTTGCTGAGCTTAACATTCACCTTACCCAGATGGGCTTAAGCCACTGCCTCATCCAGCTTCTTAGGCAAGAAGTGAACCCCAATAGGCCATTGCCTGAGTATGTCCACAACTCAGTCTGTGCTATAGCTTGGAGTTGAATAAATAAAATTCCTAGTGGATATAAGAAAAAAAAAATAAGGAAGAATAAGCTCCTCATAATTGGTTCATCTACGCTTACGTAAACATATTTTCTCTTGGAGAAAGGTTGATTTAGAGGCAAAGGGGAGAGGAGAGACTTCCAAGACCTGGCCTCTTATTCTGATTCTTATTCTGATTCTGCATGCATATTTGTGAATCTGCTAAGGTCTGACTTTCCTGGTTTCCATAGCAAATATTTCTGAATTATTCCACACAGGCCAAATCGGTTGTAAACTCTGTAGCCAGTCAGGATGGGACAAAATTTAACATCCTATTTCTCTGGCTGGTGGGGCTTGGAAAGCCCCATTACAGCAAGGGAGAAAGTTCCTGGTGAATCTGCTATGCAAACTTACATTTCTCTGTTGTGCTTACAGAAGAATAACCAGATTTTACTGGTTCTACACCATGTCCTTCTCCATCCAGAAATCTATCTAGTCCATTGGCTGGCACTAGTACTCTCCTTACCCTAGGTCTGTCCTTTCTTAAAAGGAGTAAAATTTGGCAAAAAAGATATGATCATTCTTGTAAATAGAAAGATTATCAGGACCAGGCTTTAGATTCTATCCCAGGATTGGAAAACACACAATGCTCCTTCTTTTCCTTGGCATTTCCATGAATATATGTTGTATGCTTAAGCAGAGTCTGCATGCTTCCTCCCTAGACATCACACAGAAATATCTATGCTACATATTAACTCTAAGAAATAGGAAAAGAGGCTGGAGAGATGGCCTAGTGTTAAGAGTGCCGACTACTCTTGCAGAGGACCTGGGTTTGATCCCCAGCACCCACATGGCAGCTGAGAACCATCTTCAACTCCAGTTCCAGGGAAATCCGACACCCTCTTCCGACCTCTGTGGCATTGCACATGACAGGGGTGCTCAGACCTACAAGCAGTCAGTACACTCATACACATAAAAAATAAATTAAAAAAAAGAAATAGGAAGAAATACCCATTCTCATCAATCAGTGTAAAGGGTTTCTACAATCTTCATGAGTTGCAGATGAGTTGTCACTCTTTTCCTGGAAAGTTTCAAGACAGTCCATCTACATTTTGCTAAGTTCCCATAGCAAGAACACTGGCTGTTAGTACAGGAACTTACACATCTTCCAGCCTGCAATGGTTATGGATTTACAGTGGGCCGTTAACTCAGAAAGAACTCAGAGCTTTCCTTTCTTTAGAGGAGATCTAGTCTGCATAGCATGTCTGGATTCTGCTGATATCAGAATGGCTGGGTATCATGTCACTCTCATTACTTCACAGTTAAAACTTCATCCTCTCAGTCTTATTTCACCAAATCCCTCTGTCCATTGGACATGCCATCTATGTGAAGCAATTGAGAAACACATTTAGTCTTTGCTCAGCACACTCAGTATTTTAAATTCAACCACGTAATTTCTACTCCATTTTAGTAAAAATGCACAGAGACAGCAGAGTTAGAAATGAAGATTCTGTTATTACATCCAACTGATTGCCTATCCTTCCGTGGTAAGAATGTGTAACTTATACACAAAGAGAGCCAATTTGAATGTAATTAAAGCACATCCATTACCTCACACAAATCCAGTGACACATAAAATGAGTTTAAATGGGCATACCTGCCCCCCGCAAGCCTTCAAACACCAATGAGAAGCAATTTCCTGTAATTATTTGATAGTGATCAGGGCCAACAAAATTTCATGAAATAGCGTCTATTTTCATGATCAATGGGGTAATCTTCCTTGACACATTAAAAATAGCTAGTAATGGGGCTGGAGAGATGGCCTAGCGGTTAAGAGCGCCGACCGCTCTTGCAGAGGACCCGGGTTCGATCCCCAGCACCCACGTGGCGGCTGAGAACCGTCTGAAACTCCAATTCCAGAACTCCAGCTCCAGGGGAATACGACACCCTCTTCTGACCTCCGCAGCATTGCACGACACGGGTGCACAGACTTGCATGCAGACAGTACATTCGTACACATACAGAAATAAATAAAAAAAATTAATAAAAAAACAAACAAAAAAAATAGCTAATAATGCCGGGCATGGTGGCGCACACCTTTAATCCTAGCACTTGGGAGGCAGAGGCAGGCAGATCTTTGTGAGTTCAAAGCCAGCCTGGTCTACAGAGTGAGTTCCAGGACAGCTGGGGCTACAGGGAGACCCTGTCTTGAAAAGACAAAAAAAAAAAAAAAAAAAAAAAAGCTAGTAATAAGTAAAACAATCCATGAGATCAGTAATCTGCATTTGAAAGTGTTTGCTGTGTCCTTTTAAAAGTTTCTTTGATGTGACTATTCAGCTTCTCAGATCTGCTTTGAAGTGTGGTACCTGCCATTTTGTGGCCCCCTTTTGAGCATGGTCTGTAGTCAGGCTTTATTGCCTGCAACCACAGAATCCTAGGACTTCAGGATCTTAAAGCTGTCCTTGTATCTTATGCCTTTTCTAAGAACCTAAGAAAGATGGTTTTCCTATTTCATTTGTTTCCCCAAATTATTCTTAACAAACTCCCAAAGCTGATAGCTAACAGTTAAATCAAACTAAAATACTCTGATAAAACATGATTTGTGAATGAAAGCAGAAAACAAAGGCTGGTATCTGGCATAGTGGTGCACACCTTTAATCGTAGCATTGGGAGGCAGAAGGCAAGGTGGGATCTGACTTTGTGAGTCAAGGCCAGCCTGGTCTACAGAGTTCCCAGGACAGCTGGGGCTACACAGGGAGGATCCTGTTTCGAAAAGACCAAAAAAAAAAAAAAAATAAAATAAATCAATAAACTAAAATACAATAAATCAAATATAGATAAAATAAATGTACTGGTTA
>VZQC01007495.1:5481782-5532412 GCA_009823505.1 Rhizomys pruinosus
TTTATATATATAAGTGATTTTTTATTATTATTTTATTATTTTTTATTATTTTTTATTATATATAAGTGATTATATATATATATATATATATATATATATATATCAACTGCTCCTTATAAGCTCTGTCTTACTAACATGAGAATGTCTACTAGATGTTTGAAAAATGTACTTATGACTGAATTAATCTGTTAGAAATTTGGAAAACCTGTGAATTTATGTCTTAAAAATCATGGATTTCAATGACCTAATCACACATATACATAGTTCTCAATAGGAAAAGTTTATTTCCACTGACATCAATTCTTGACTAAATCATACCAATGAAGGCATAGATGCACCTGAATTATCCAGGGAGAAGTATTTATAGAGACAGATATAAATTCCTGAAAGTTATATGGGGAATCAAATAGATGCTAGAATAGTATTAAGTCATATGTCAGTAACAAAGCCATGTATTTCAAAAAACATATGAGTATCACTTAAACTAACTTGTGAACTGTGTGGATACTAAAGATATTCAGAAGTAAAAGTTACAGTAGGTTAAGCTCCCTAAAATTATTTTTCTAAATGTGCCTTAAATTTTCATATTGAGGATTCTCATAATGTCTTAGTTTAACTTACTACTTCTGTGTTTTTTCAGGGTTTTTAATCAGATGAAAGCAACTTGAGGGAGAAAGGTCTTATTTGGTTCACAATTTCATGTACAATCCATCATTACGGGAAGTCAAGGCAAAAGGAATGATGAGGCAGTTAGTCATGTTTTATCCATAGTCAACAGCAGACAGTAATGAATTAATGCATGCATAACTCAGTGCAGTTTCCTTTCTCTACCCTTATAGTTCAGAATCTCCTGCCTACAGAATGGTGCCACCCCCATTGGGCACCTCAGTTAATTTAAGCAAGATAATATCCCACAGATATACTCAAAGGCCAACCTAATATATAAATGTTCATGGAAACTCTTTTCCTAGATGCTTCTAGATTATGTCAGATTAACAATTAAAACTAAGCGCAACATATAAACTTACTCAGAAATACTTCAGGTTTACTCCTGTTTCCATCCCTTGTTTAGCTGTCTGATCAGAGGGAAATGGCCTACTCTTTTAAACCCTCATCAGTAAATAAAAGAATCTTTCTTATTAATGTCATATATTAATAATTAAAAGTGCTATATAACCACTGGTGTAGTAGAATGCACCTTTAATCCCCCTGAGGCAGAAGCAGGTGGATTACTCTGAAATGTAGATCAGCCTGGTCTAAGTAGCAAAATTCAAGGCCAGCTTTGGATACAGGAAGACCCTGTCTCAAAAAGATCAAGAACAAAACTAAATATGAATATTCATAGCAATACCTGAAATAAGCCCAGAACTCACTAATAATGTATTTAAGAAATTTTCCTATTTGTCAGCATCTTTTTGCAAAAGAGTTTCTCTGTTAATATGCCTTCCAGCATGCATCTGCCATACTTCCATACTGAAAATTAACACCTCCACTTCCACTTCTGAGAGGGTGAAGCTGCATGGAGTTTTATGAAGTATTTATTATAATTTTGCTTACAAAGCAAACTAACTTAAATCTCAATCAATTGAATGAATGCTCTGGCACAGAGATGAGCATTTTAGGAAAGGTTTAATCAAAGACCTAAATGAGATAAATGGCATGCTAGTCCTTCTTTCTCTAACCTTTTTAAAAAATAGATATTTCATTTTTATTTATATGTGTATGTGTCTGTCACCTGTGCACATGCACTTGCAGAGGCCAAAAGACAGTGATGGATCTCCTGGTTGTAGAGTTATAGGTGATTATGAGCTGTAGCAGGTGGGTGCTGGGAACCAAACTGAGGTGCTCTTGAAGGATAGCAGGTGTTCTTAACCAATAAGATGGTTCCCCACGCATCTTTTCTCTATCTTTAGATAGTTGGCATGTTGTTTTTGCACTCAGGGTTTCACATAGGTCAGGTAAGTGCCCTGTTACTGAGCTGTACACCCTGACAGCATTGTTGCTGCCTTTCCTAAGCAGGCTTTATTCTCTAAATTCTGCACTGGCAGCCCCTATAGGAATGTCTACACCTGTCTGCCTTTACATTAAATACAACAAAGCACTGTTATTTTCTCATGGCTCAAACGTAAATCCTAGAATTGAGTCTCATCTGATTAGCTGGTGTTGCACAATATTTCCATAGCATTTTCACAGTACTGAAAGCAGAAGATTTTTCTTAACCATAAGTCAGACTGGGAAATGTATGTTCTTAGTATGAATATGAGAAGGAGAACTATGTGGTGGGAGGAGAATAGTAAACATCAATTTGTCCAGAAGCTACAAGTTTCCATTTGGACCCAGCCATGTACATTTTGCTTTATTTAATATTTTGTATTCCAAAATTACATACTGTCCTTTCCTGAGGATGATAATATAGCCTTAGTCAGAGCTCTCTAGGGCCTTCTTTATCTCTGTACTTGGTAAATTCGCTCTTCCTAGTTATTCAACAGAGTTGGGCCTCCTGGTAGGACAGCCAGCAGTGCTCAAAACTGTGACATAAACTGTAAAATTAGGACCCTGCATTACATCTCAGGTCACCTCTCAACAGTTGTGGGGTTAATCACCATTTTAATCTAAGAGCACATAATGATATATTTCCCACACTGAGGATAAAACATACTTAACCGTGTACTTAGCATACAGAAAGTGCACAATAAATTAAATTATGGTTCTTCTTAAAATAATGAGACCAATCTTAGAGAATATGTCTATGAAACTTTTTAACTTTTACTATTCAGAGGCTCAGTTTCAAATTTGTGCCCTTTTACCTGAGACCATTATATGAAATAAGTGTCTACAATATAAAATTGCCTTTTAGGGGCTGGAGAGATGGCCTAGCGGGTAAGAGCACCGACACTCTTGCAGAGGACCCGGGTTCGATCCCCAGCACCCACATGGCAGCTGAGAACCGTCTGTAACTCCAATTCCAGGAGAACTCCAGCTCCAGGGGAATCCGAGACCCTCTTCTGACCTCCGCGGCATTGCACAACATGGGTGCACAGACCTGCATGCAGACAGTGCATTCATACACATGCAAAGAAAAATAATAATAAAAAAAAAATAAAAAAAATAAAATTGCCTTTTAGCATGTTAATTCCCTAGAACAAAATTTAAACCCCTCGCATCAGTAAATCACCTCTCTTTATTTTCTCCTACCATTTAGAATGTTGCCTAATTAGTGCTCAGTCAATTGTAAGTATTAACAAAATGTCACCTTCATCATACTATGGGTGCTTTTCACTTAAGAGGGTCAAGGAAAATATAGTGACATGCCTAGGAATATGAGATTGTCATCATGGTAAGAGACCCTCGGGGAGGGAAACCACTGAAAATAACTAGAATGTAGGTCTTCACCAAACAGAACCTGGTCAACTCTGAAATGGACAAGCATAGCAAACGAAGAATTGAGACTTGGAACAGTTGGAAAGAAATAACCTTTTGGTAGGAACGTGCAGGCTTGGACATTTTCTGGTATTATAACCCTGAGAGGAAAGCAAAAACCTGGTTTATGGCTACTCGACATATCATGTTAAGGAATGACAGAGAAATACAATGCATAGGGAAACTAGAAAGGACCACACTGGCGGCAGAAGATAGCAGTTCCTGTATGCTAAACTTATGAGCAGTGTTTGTCTTGTGAGATGAGATTCATTGGCCTTTAAACATTTTTCTTTCCTCTATTTTTCTTTCATCAACAGAACCTCAAGACAATATGATTATTTTTCTCCTTGTTTTATATTTTTCTCCTTCTAACAAGCTGCAGGAAGACATTCTCTCTCGTGGCACTACTTCATGCTGCTAGAAATTGGAAATAGTCACACATTTATGTTATTTTTTATTTTTTTATTTTTTTCTATTACTTCTTTATTTTTTTTTCATTTTTTAACGATAAGCAATAATTTATGAGTACAAGCATCCTTCATGTAAAACCAATTTACAAGCACTTGTGCCCAAATCCACACAGCCCAAGAGTCCCACCATCCAGCTGGGGTGGGCTTATATGTTCGATCAAGTTGATCAAATAAGTGTCCAGTCTATATTTCTGTAGTTTCACCATTCACCCCAAAATCGCACCCCTTACATTCTACCACGCCTCCTCTTCCATAGATTGTTCCCTAGGCTTAGAAAAGGGGCACAGGTGGACGAGAAGAAAAACAGTCTACTTTCTCTGGAGCTGTTGTTTTGGACTCTGGTCAATTCTGGCTGTTTCCTTGCATGGGCTGACAGTTTGTCCAGGAATAACCTTTCATCCTGCTAATGAAGCACAGGCAATTAGATATATAGGTATTTAAACAGTACTAATTGTTATGGTAGGTTACTTTGGTATAGACACAGATGCTTGGATGGTACGTTAATCCATGAATTACGTTTTTTCTGTAAAATATGACAGGGTCTTACTGTGGCTTATAACATCTCCTAATCACCAGCGTATGTAAGCTTGTGGCATCAGCCATGGATTATTCCTCCAAGGAGAGAGCTAATAGCTAATTAGATTTGGGATATACAGGCATATGGCTGCCTCTGCTGCACAGTATTTCCAGGCAGGTGAGGTGTAGCTGGTGCTGACAGAGGAGTCTTGCTTGACTCAAGGAGATCTATATTTGCTTTATTGGTTTAGTGGCCTTTGGTAACACTCTCTGGTATTCCAGAGACCATCTGTACACTTGCAAGTGCGGTCTCAATACATCTTTTCCATGCTTACATCAGGTCTTCGACAGCAGGGCCTTATTGCCCCACTTCTTGCAGGTATCCCAGTTTACAGGCAAGAGCCTTTACATTTTGGAGGGTGGGGGCTTAGATCCCCTGGACAACATTTCCTTGTTAGAATAATCCATTGCTGATATCAGAGCTCTCCTGTATTAATATATTTTGCTTAAGTGCATAGCTTAAGGAGACTTTAGTATATATTTGTTTCTGAATAGAGAATAATCCTTTTCACCGTTCCTATGTTTATTAGTCAATTAAAGAAGGCAGTTTTACTGCTTTTATAAGAGATTACCTCTAAAGCAGTTGGCTCCAATTTACAGTTGGAGAACGACCTCATCATCATCATCATCATCATATTTCTCCTTGTTCTATGGAGGGGAGGTAAGAAAGTCTCTCGTATTAAAACTTTGTGGCACCTAGAAGGTAAGTTTCGTTAGGACTCATTAAAAATAGTTGTTACAGCTAGGGTTCGATCCCCAGCACCCACATGGCGGCTGAGAACCGTCTGTGACTCCGGTTCCAGGAGAACTCCAGTTCCAGGGGAATTGAGACCCTCTTCTGATCTCCGCGGCATCGCACAACACGGGTGCGCAGACCTGCATGCAGACAATACATTCATACACATAAAAAAAAATAAAATAAAATAAAAAATAAATAAATAAAAAAATAGTTGTTACAAGTAGGATCCACAGAGGGGTTTGATGACTGAAGTCGCTCCAGGGGGTGGCTGTCTGGGTGGATCCGCCCTTTGCCTTTGCAGCAGGTGACCAGCAGGTTGGGTTTGGTGCCTCTGTGACTTTGTGCAGGCTGGTTCCTGAGGCATAGGAACCCAGAAGTCGCTCCAGGCAGGTAAGTCAGGCATATCCTCCCCTGCTGCCCCCCCCCCCAACTGGAATTGGTGAGAGAGTATCCAAGTTTACATTTTTTTGGAGAACCTTCAGAACAGGAAGAGAAGGGTGACTTAGGCTTCCAATATCCAATATTAAACAAAATTTAAAGCCTGAAACCTAGACAAGTCAATACTCCATAAACAAGGAGGAGGAAAGAAAAAAAAAAAAAGCATAGGAAGGAGGCAAGCAAAACCATACGCTAACATAGTGAAAAGACATACATTTGTGATTTGAACAAAAGGGAAACCCACATGCCAGGTACACGACGAAGGGACAACATGAGAAAGGCACATTTATGTTATTTTTTATGATTTGCCCATACTTCCAATTTCTGTAATGCAACTTACTATCTTAACACCTTAAGCATTTGGCCTCATTATTCACATAAAACACACTTCACATCCTTCCAAACATGAAGTAGTGTTTGAGGTATTATAATATAGTACATCTGCTATGATTCCAATAATTCTAAACAAAGAGTGTTAAATCCAAATGTCTATTGCCTGGAGACTGTGCCATCTCTGGTGGAAATACACATTGTTTTTTATTCTCATAACTACTTCCCATATCCTCCAAACCAACAGGTCAATTTGAGTGAAAGAATGTTGTTCAACCATGGGCAATGCTAAGATGAGAGACTGGTTAACAAGAGCACATAGAAACCAGGTAAGGGGTGAAGAGCTTGAGACTGTTAAGTGTTTTCAGGTTATAAATGTGTTTTCCCATGAAACTGGGAGTACTTTAGTGTATAGTACAAACTAAAATATTCTGCTCTTAGGGATGCACTTGAAAATAATATACAGTGTTTTCCATTGGCCACTCCATAAAGAATGAACCACTCTTTCCTATGGGTTTCTTAAGGAAGTTTCACTTGAGGAGACCATTACTCTGAAGCTAAGTAATGCAGATATGTTTAGTAAGGCTTATTTTCATTTATAACATGATCATATACATTTCTTATTATTTTTTAAATTTAGTGTTTGTGTTGTACCCACACGTGTGTGTGTGTGTGTGTGTGTGTGTGTGTACACGTATGTATGGGTGGAAATCTAATGACTATTAAGCTGCAAAATTCAAATGAATTTTCAGCTAATTTTGTTACATTATTTATATTTCTGAACAACTTTGGGGTTTCAGTCTTCAGTACATTTCAGGAAGCAGTTGGTATTGGATTTAGATATAAAACAGTAATTGTTGTTCTGGGGATTGTCATAGACTTTACATATTATTGAGCCACCAACTGTCAATATTTTACAAATATAATCTTAAGTACATAAGGAAAAAGCATTAGAGGCATACTTTAACAAATGAAAGCACCGAGGTTCCACCAGGCTTAGCATTAAACTCAGCCTCACTCAGAATAGGTGGGGGAGATAACTGTGGAGCCAGGCTCTGAGCCATTTGAAGACTGCCACTATAGTTGGGCACTAGGCACTGGTGTTTAGATGGTAAAGTGGCAGCTGCATACATTATAACATTATGTCACTGCATCATACTTGGGTGAATATTCATGTCTATATTAAAGTAGCCCAAAAACCTATAGCTAACCATTTATTGAATGTCATTTGAACACTATGTATTATGACAGGAACTGAACATAAGGGATATATTGGTTTTTTTGAGACAAGAGCTCTCTGTAGCTCGAGCTAGCCTGGAACCTACACCTACTATACTGACTAGACTGGCCTCAATCTTTTCTTTTTAGTATTTATTTATTTATTTATTTATTTACTATTTTATGTATATGAGTGTACTGTCTGCATGTAAGTAGGTGCGCCCTTGTCATGCAATGCTGAAGAGATCAGAAGAGGGTGTCGGATACCCCTGGAACTGTAGTTAAAGACAGTTCTTAGCCGCCATGTGAGTGCTGGGAATTGAACCTGGGCCCTTCTCAAGAACAGTAGGTGCTCTTAACCACTGAGCCATCTCTCCAGCCCTAACTGGCCTCAATCTTACAGATATCTGGGTTCTTCTGCCTCCTTGAGTGTTGAGATTAAAAGGGTATGCTACCACACCCAACACAGGATAAAGACTTATTCTTTGAGAGAAAAGGTCACATTTCACAGTACCTTAGGAACATGAGATTTACTACAGAAGACAAAAAATAAATATAGTTTTGGCTGGAAAAATGGCTCTGTGGTCAAGAGAATTAGCTGCTCTCTCAGAGGACCCACATTCCCAGCACCCACATGTGGTTAACAAGTATCTGTAACTCCAGTTCCCGGGATCTCGAGAGCATTGCACAATGCAGGTGTCACATACATGCAGGACTAATATTCATACACATAAAATAAAAGTAATAAATGAAATATTAATAAATAAATATATTTGCAGCAGAACTTGTTGACTATTAGATATTAGGAGGGTGCTTGGCACCTTGTGATGTTGCATAGCAATCAGCATTCAAAACATTTTGTACTAAAATTCCCAGCTGGTCCAATATTAAATTTCCTATACAGTATAGCATCTGGTTGGCTACTTTTTTCATTTTTTAAAATTTTTATTGAACACATTTCATTCAACATTTCTTAATCAAATTTAGACTCATGCCCCATCCATGCCCACCCCTCATGCCCCCAACCCCCGTCAGAGCTCATGGATTCTGTCACACACAAGTCCTGTCTTGTATCTTTTTCTCATTCTTTTATGACCTTTTTGGTCCACAGATGTACTGTTTTGGTCAGTTCTTTGAATAGGTTTTTCTCTCTCTTTTTTTGTTCCCATTTGATTTTATATTATTCCAAAATATGTACATATATACTCCACACATAAATGAAAGTTACAAAATCTGACTCTGGTTATTTTATGATGAAATTTATGACATTAAAGAGTATTAAAATGTGTTCTTTACTCAACCACATCTAGGTAAAATAATACTTGCTTTTTGTGGAATAATAAAATGTCAGAAAAAAAGTTACAAAATCTAAAAATAAACTATAGATTAATTCCAAAACACATTTAGAGATTCACATTTTAACAGTAAAATTGCATGCAGGTAAAAAGAAGTATAACTTCACATTCTCTCTTTTTTCCTAGAATATGAATATTAGTATTCCTGTATGATAGAAGACACTATAGGATTACATAAGGATAAATTATGAATGGTTATAGCATTTATAAATAAAAAGAGAAAATATTATTTTACAAAATATTTTTAACTGTTAAATATAACCTTTTTTTTTTTTTTTACCGAAAGATGTCATGTTTTCCTCCAAGAAAGTGCTTGAAGATTCCTCCTTGGCAAACCCCAACAAACATCAATCCTGCCCCCGTGCTCCACACTGGGGTCCCTCCCCACCATGGTCATCTAAATGAGGTCCAGCAAGCATGTGTCTTGTCTTGATCTTCCTGCATTGGCCTCCATGACATAGCATGGGTAGTCAAACAATGGCAGTCTACACTCTGAAGAGGCTGAAATCCCAGTAGCCACTCAGTTTACAAGCTGGATATCTCAGCAGTCCCCATCTGGCATTGAAGGTTTGAAGGATTCTCAAGTTTTATATCTGAAATACAATTTCTCAGACTTTATTGATTATTTTTGTTTGTTTTATTGATGTTTTATGTATTTCATGCATCATTTTTCATTTCTGTTCAGGCATATTCCCCTATCACTTCCCCTCACCCCACCCCAAACCATCCCAGATCATGTATTCTGTCATAACTGTCCTGCATCTTTCTCTCAGTCTTTTTTTATGCTTAGGAATTCACATTTTCCTCCATTAATTTCATATTATTCTAAAATATGAATACATACTCTCCACCCATATACAGTAATTACAGAGTCTGAAAATAATTGGTGTGTGGATTCTAGAGCCCATTGAGGGATTCACATTATGATAACATAGTTGCTTTCAGATAAACCAAAAATATAACTATACTGTTGCTCAGCTTGACTTTCATCTGGGGGATTTGGTGTTAGCATCCACAAATAAGGGAAACCATTCTCCGTTTGTCTTTCTGGGACTGTGTCACCTCACTCAACATAATGGCTTCGAGCTCCATCCGTTTACCTGCAAAGTTCATAATGCCATCTTTCTTTGCTGCTGAATAGTACTCCATTGTGTAGATGTACCACATTTTTGTCATACACTCATCTGTTGAGGGGCATATGGGTTGGTTCCATTTATTTCTGGTTACACTTTCCTTTTGGATGCTAAAGGCTACACAGTCAGCCCAGATTAACCAAGGTTTCCATTTTCTCAAAGTCAGTTGAGGGTCTGGTCCTCAAGGGTCACTCGGTTTTTTTTTGTTTGTTTGTTTGTTTGTTTTTTGGTGGGGGAGGGGGAGAGCCTCTGGCTCCTTTTTGTTTTTCAACCACCAGGTCCATCCACTCGAAGAAACAGTTAGGACTTGCTAGACCAGGCTTCTCTTTTTGAAGCATGAGCAGACTTTCCTCTTTATAGGGTGGACATTGGCTGGAGTCCCGTTAGTGGATCTTCAAGACCTTCCTGCATAGGAAAGACTGGTGACTCACATTTGCAGGACATTTCAGGAGATGACCCTATGCATATTTCCCTGAGACTTAGTTGACCTCTGAGGGCAAGGAACAAAGTTATCCCTTAGGTCCCTCGGCCAAATTGGTACAGGTATTAAGTATGGTCCTTAAGCATCCAGAAAGTCTAAGTTACACCAGCCTGATACATCACACCTATACTAATATTGTATCTTCTGGAAAACAAACTGTTATTTCCATATCATATTTTTTGATTCACCTTTTTTCCATTTTAACTTCATGTTACACTGTAATGTGTATACATGTCCACGATCATATACCAAAAATCCATAGTCTGAAAATAAGTGGTAAGTTAGTTCTAGGACCTGTCTAGGGAATCATAATATAAGAGCACAGTTGTGTTCAGACCATGAGGAATATAGCATTAATGCTGCTCAATTTGCCTTAGAACTAGGGACTTGGTGCTAGCATCCACAGATGAGGGATATCATTTGTCTTTTGTTTTTCTGGGACTGTGTTATTTCACTTAATGTAATATCCTCTAGTTCCATCCATTTACCTCCAAATTTCATGATATAATCTTTCTTTACTGCTGCATAGAACTCTATTGTTTAGATGTATCACATTTTCTCTATCCACTCCTCTGTTGAGGGGCACTTGGTTTGGTTCCAGCTCTTTGCTATTGTGAAAAGAGCTACAATAAATATGGCTGTACATGTATTTTTGAGGTAGGATGCATCCTGTCGATATATACCCACAAGTGGTATGGCTAGGTCAGGCGGTAGGCTCATTCTGAGTCTTCTAATGGTTGTCCACACTGGCTTCCATAATGGTTGTACCAGTTTGCATTCCCACCAGCAGTGGATGAGTGTTCCCCTTTCCCCACAACCTCTCCAGCATTTGGTATCATTTGTTTTGCTGATCCTAGCCAGCCTTATCAGAGTGAGATGATATCTTAAAATGGCTTTGATTTTCATTTCCTTAATTATTAGAGATGTTGAACACTTTTTAAGATGTTTCTCTGCCATCTCTATTTCCTCACTTTGAAGTCTCTGTTCAGTGCTTTACTCCATCTTTTGAGTCATTTGTTTTCTTACTTGTTTATTTTTTGAGTAGTTTATATATTCTGGAAGTTAGTGCTCTGTCAGATGTATCAGCAGTGAAGGTTTCCTCCCACTATGTGGGGTTTCTCTTCACTTCCCTGATTGTTTCTTTTGCTGTACAGAAGCCTTTGCATTTTATAAGGTCCCATTTATTGTTGATATTAAGATTTGTTGTCAATTGTCGACCTTGTTTCCTGTGCAGCTGCTGTCTGATTTAGAAAGTCTTTTCCTATGCCTGTCTTGTAGGTTGCTGCCAACTTTTTCTTCTATCACCTTCAGAGTATTTGGTTTCACATTGAAGTCTTTGATCCATTTGGAGGTGGTTTTTGTACAGGGTGAGAGTTAGGGGTTTAATTTTTATTCTTTTTCCAGTTTTGCCAACACCATTTGCTGAAGATGCTGTCTTTCCTCCATTGAGTCTTTTTGGCTTCCTTATCAAATATGAGGTGGCTGAAATTGTATGTGCTCAAGTTTGGATCTTCAGTTTTGCTCCATTGGTCTAAGGGTCTGTTTTTGTGCCAGTACCAGGCTGTTTTCATGACTATTGCCCTGTAGTATAGTTTAAATTCTGGTATAGTCATCCCTCACAGTATTGCTCTTTTCACTCACGGTTGCTTTGGCTATTCAGGGACTCCTGTTTGTCCATATGAATTTAAGGATTTTTTTTCCCAAGAATTCAAAGAAATGCTTGGGGATTTTAATTGGGATCACATTAAATCTGTATATTAATTTGGGTAGAATGGATATTTTTACTATATTAATTTTTTGTAATCCATTAGCATGGGAGGTCTTTCCATCTTCTGATGTCATTTTCAATCTCCTCCTTCAGGGGTTTATAATTTTTGTTGTAGAGATCTTTGGTGTCTTTGGTTAAGTTTGTTCCTACGCATTTTATTGTTTCTGAAGCTATAGTGATTGGGAAGGTCTCCTTGTATTCCTTCTTTAGTTACTTGTTGTTGGTGTAAAGAAAAGCTACCAATTTTTCTAGGTTAATTTTGTATCTGGACACTTTACTGAAACGCCTAATCGTTTCTAGGAGTTTTCTGATTGAGTTTTTAGCATCCCTTAGATAAACTATCATACCATCTGCAAAGAGGGATAGTTTGACTTCCTCTTTTCCCATTAGTACTCCTTTAATTTCCTTTTCTTGCCTTATTGCCCTAGCAAGTGTTTCAAGCACTATATTGAAGAGGAGTGGTGACAGAGGCAGCCTTGCAGAGTTCCTACCTTTAGGGGGAATCCTCTAACTTTTCTCCATTTAGGATGATGTTACCTGTGGGTTTCTTTTATATGGCTTTGATTATGTTGAGGATGATCCTTCCAATCTAATTCCCTCTAGGACATTAAGCATGAAGAATTGTTGGATTTTGTTGAAGGCCTTCTCTGCATCTATTGAGATGATCATGTGTTTTTTGTCTTTCGGTCCATGTATGTGTTTTATGATATTAATTGATTTATATATGCTGAACCATCTCTGCATCTCTGGTATGAATCCAGCTTGATCATGATGGATGATCTTTTTGATATGGGTCTATGTGATTTGCAATTATTTTGTTGAGAATTTTTGCATCTATGTTTATTGATGAGATGGGTCTATAGCTTTCTTTTTTGCTTGTATCTTTGCATGGTTTTGGTATTAGAGTGATGTTAGCTTCATAGAAGGAATTTTGGAGAATTCCCTCTGTTTGTATCCTTCTGAACAGTTTGAGTAGCAGTGGTTGAAGGACCTCTTTAGATGTTTTATAGAATTCTGCTGTGAAACCATCTGGACCAGGGCTTTTCTTTGGTTGGGAGGTTTTTAATTACATATTCAATTTCCTGAAATATTATGGGCTTATTTAAGCTGTCAGTCTTGGTTTAGCTTTGGTGATTCCCAGGATTTCAAATATTCATCCATTTCGCTTAGGTTTTCAAATTCAGTCGAATATAGATTTTTGAAGTATTCCTGTATGGTTTCCTGGATCTTTTCATTGTCTGTTTCCACTTTCATCATGAATTCTATTGATTTGGAGTTACTCTTTATTTCTTTTGGTTAACTGGGCTAGAGGTCTGTCTATCTTGTTTATTCTCTCAAAGAACCAACTTTGGATTCATTGAATTTTTTGTATTGTTTTCTTTGTTTCTAGTTCATTGATTTCTACTCTGATTTTTGCCATTTCTTCCTCTCTGTTGCATTTAAGGTTCATTTGTTGTTATATTTCGAGGGCTTTTAGCTGCAGAATTAACTCATTTATTTGTGCCCTTTCTGTGTTTTTAAATGTAAGCACCCAGGGCTATAAACTTCCCTCTTAGGACTGCTTTAAATGTGTCCCATAGGTTTCCTTGTGTTGTAATGTCATTGTCATTTAGTTCCAAGAGTGTTTTTATCTCTTTCTTTATTTCTTCCTTGTCCCATTTATTGTTCAGGCATGTGTTTTTTAGTCTCCATGTGTTCATGTAGGTAGTAGGGCTTCTCCTGTTGTTGATATTGAGATTTCTTGCATTGTGGTCTGATAAAATGCATGAAATTATTTCAATTTTTTTGTATTTGTTGAGGTTTTTTTTTCTGTGTCCCAGTATGTGGTCAGTTTTAGAGAATATTCCATGAGGTGCTGACTAGAAAATGTATTCATATTCCCTGGTGCTTGGGTGGAATATTCGGTAGATGTCTGTTAGGTCCATTTGCTGTTCAGTTCAGATATCTCTCTGTTTATTCTTTGTCCAGTTGATCTGTCCAAGGGGCTCAGTGGGGTATTGAAGTCCCCTACTATGAGTGTGCTGGGGTTGATCTGTGCCTCGAGGTCCTGTAGAGTCGTGTTTATAAAGATTGGTGCACCGGCATATATATATATATATACTATATTTATATATAATATATATATATATATATTCCATGATTGTGAAGTTTCATGGTAAATTTTCCTTTAATGAGGATGTAATAGCACTCTTTTTATCTTATTTATTTTTTATGTGTATGAATGTACTGTCTGCATGTAGGTCTGTGCACCTGTGTCCTGCAGTGCTGCGGAGGTCAGAAGAAGCGTTGGATTCCCCTGGAACTGGAGTTCTCCTGGAATTGGAGCTACAGATGGTTCTCAGCCGCCATGTGGGTGCTGGGGATCAAACCTGGGTCCTCTGCAAGAGCGGTTGGTGCTCCTAACCATTAGGCCATCCCTCAGGCCCCGTAATGGCCCTCTTTTTCTCTTCTAATTGCTTCTACTTTGAAGTCTATTTTGTGTAATATTAAAATAGCAACTCCTGCCTTCTTTTTGGCACCATTTGCTTGGAATATTTTTTCCATCCTTTCACTTTCAGTTGGCACCTATCCTTGAGGGTGAGATGGTTTTCTTGTCGACAGCATATAGATGGTTTCTGTTTCCTAATCCATTCTCCCAGTCTATGCCTTTTGATTGGAGAGTTTAATCCATTAATATTTAAGGTAATAATTGAGAGATATGTGTTGCTTCCTTTCCCCTTATCATCCATTTACATTTTTGGTCTAGGTTTCTACTTTTGCAATTGTGCTTTTAATAATTTCCCTTTCAAGGTGCCTGGGGATAGCTGCTATTCTCCTCTGTCCTTTGAATTGCTTCAGATATTCTCTGAAGGTTTGGTTTTCTGGACATGAATTATTTCATCTTGTTTATGTCATGGAAGATTTTTCTCTTTCCTTCAGCTAGAATTGACATTTTTGCTGGGTATAGTACCTTGGGTTGGCATTTGTAGTTGTTTAGCACTGGGGATGCTTTGGTCCACATTCTTCTTGCTTTCATAGTTTGCACTGAGAAGTCAGCTATAATTCTAATAGGCTTTCCCTTATATGTAACTTGTTTTTCTTTTGTGACTTTTAGAATTTTGTCTTTGTTTTAGGTGTCTAGCATTTTAACTATGATATGGTGCAGGGAGTTTATTTTCTGGTCTTGTCTATTTGGTGTTCTATGTGCTTCTTTTATTTGTATGGGTTTGTCTTTTTTTAGTTTGTGAAAATTTTCATTTATTATTGTGTTGAATATCTGGTCAATGCCATTCTCTTGGGATTCTTCTCCTTCCTCTATCCCTATGATGCAGAGGTTTGATCTTTTCATAGTGTCCCACATTTCCTGGTTGTTCCATTCTTGTGTATTTTTAAATTTTTCATAGTCTTTACTTGAGCTTTTTAGTTGTTCTGTGTTATCTTCCAGGTCTGATATTCTTTGTTCTGCTTCCTCCATTCTGCTTCTGAGGCTTTTTCCCATTCTTTCCTCTTGATTGGATGACTGTTCGATTTCTTTTTTTTTTTTTTAAATTTCGTCTTGTGTTTTTTATTTTTTATTTTTATTTATTTATTTTTTACTATTTCCACTTCATTTTGGTGGTTCTCAATCTTTTCTTGTAGCTCCTTGCTTTGCTGGTTGGTTTCCTTTTTATTTCATCATGGGATCATTTCAGGGTTTCCATTTCCTTCCGGAGTTTGTCATTTTCTCCCCGTAGTTCTTTCTGGAGTTTGTCATTTTCTCCTTTTAGTTCTTTCCAAAGATTATAATTCTTTCCCTCTAGGTCTTTTCTGAGTTTTTCTTTCTCTCCCCTTAGTTCCATGATTTCTTTGAATATATCTGTGATTGTTTTATGATCTATGTCCTGTACTACCTCCAGGGAGGTCTCCTTGTGGGAATCCTCCATAGGTTCCAAAGACTTTAGTGTGGAATTATTCTGTGCTTTTCCCATATTGTTCTTTCTTTGTGCTCTTGGTCTGTGGGTTTCCTTTTTCCTGTATTCTGCTGCCTCTTCTCCTTGTTGAAGGATCAATTTCTCTGATTCCTTCTCTTAATTTATGGGGTGTTGGCTTGTCTAGATTTCAGGCTTTCAGTTTTGGTTATAAACTGGGAAGTATAGCTCACTCTTCCTTTTCTATTCTGCACAAACAGATATGGAGAAGTTCCTGTAGCTCAGCTGGTCTGGGCCAAGCTGCTGCTGGTTGGCTATTTTTATAAATATACAGTCAAAAATTTGAAGTAGTCATAGCAAATTAATGATATCAAGAATATCAACCATATTAGAAAATCAAAATACACAATTAAAATACTTATAATCAACACTGAAAGCAATGCAAAGCAAGGATCTCCATGGGACAAGAGAGGAAAATGGGGCACACCTCTAAGTCATCATGGGCTTGTCAGCCACAGCCAGTCATAGGGGCTGCTCTGTTTCTACTGGCAAATATCCATAGAGCTTTGAAGGAAATGGAGCACACTCAGATAACATGGAAAAGATCTAGGTGAAAGTGGTTCAGGCAGAGTTCAGAATGAAGGACCTATGATAATTAACAAAACCAGTATATGGTCAGGAGGTATAATAACATTTATAAATAATAAAATTTAGAATAAAAAACTAATATTTAAGAAACAATATTTCCAGTAGTAAAAATATTCCTCAAGGAGATGGAGAGATGGCTCAGAAGTTAAAGTGCTAACCACAAGTGTTATGACTAGTTTGGATCACTAGAACACATTTAATAGTCAAACACAGAACTCAGGAGGTAGAGCAGGCAAGCTGACTAACTAAACAAGTGGAAATCTGTCCAATCCCACCTAAACAAACAAAATGGAGAACCATCAAAGAACATATGCAGTGTCAAGATTAGGCCTCCATGTACAGAGGATATATGAACATACCCACACACTTTTGCTCACAAACATGCAAACACATACACATATGCAATAAATAAATCTTTATAAGAGGATAGGCTAAATAGTCTCAAAAAGCCATACTGTGCTTGGAGGAGGATGAGTCTGCCAGCTCTCAGTCAGAGTATCTTGATACAGTTATTTAGAAGCAAGTGCCTTTATAACAGCAGAAAGAGAACATTAATCTGGAAGGAATAATGACATTTTCTTAGTTGTATCACTATAACAATTGATATTAAAGGACCACTATAAAATTGTAAAAAAAATGAGTTTTATAAATGTTTCTAATATATCATGGATGAATATTTTATATAATACAATAAAAACTAGAAAACTGAAATTAAAAGATGAACAAATTATATAAGCCTAGTAAACATATTATATCTGTCAGACATAAAAAGCTACATTGACCTACTATTATAAACCTCCTAATTTACTTCCTGTTCTATACTTAAATTTCATTTAACAGTTTGCACATTTTCCTAGGCTGTTCTTTAGGAATACTGATTTATTCTATTTGCATCAGTTAAGTCAAGATCGAATAAGCTGTGGTAACAGAGAAGCTCTCATATAGACAGGCTCCACATAATAGAAGGTGGTTTCCTGTTCACAAATTGTCCTAGTTTGGTATTCTACACATCACAAGGAGTGGAGAGACCCTTCCTTTTTGTAACATGCAGGCGTAGTGTTCCCAAAGGACATTTAAAGATCTTATTTAGTTTTATTTATGTGTATGTATCTGTGCCTACTTGTCTGTATGTGACCCTATGTGTGCCATACCCATGGAGGTCTGTAGTGGGTGTTGGATTGTCAAGAATTGGAGTTATAGGCAGTTATGAGCTGCCCAATGTAGGTGCTGAGAAACAAATATGGATCTTTTACCAGAACAGGAAAGGTTTTAATTGCTGAAACATCTCTCCACGCCCCCCGAAGGTCATATTAATTTTGAGATATAAAATAAGCAAGGATGAATAATTATATGCTCTTAGTAATTTTGCTCCTCCCACCTCCACAGAAACCAAACACAAAGAGTGTACTTAATTTCTGCTTATGTGTATGAGCATGAGGCATGTATCATACAGACACAACAGGCTTGGTGATGACGAAGTTGTTCACTGCACAGCTGTATCTCAGCAGTCACAAGATACATTTGAAACTAGAGTCTTCATATATTGCTCCAGTTTATACTAAATTACTCAGTGCAAACACTTCTCTTCCCTCAGCCTCCAAATAATTTCGACTATAACTGCCTGCTTCCATGCCCAGAAACAACTCTATTTTATGGAAGAGGAATCATGGCATTTGGCAAACAGCCATCCCTTCATCTCATCTCATTGAAAATTGATCCTTGTTTTGAGTTTAGTCTATCTTCTATTATAAGAGAAATCACAAAAAAACCAAAAGCAGTTATAACAAGGTTAGATAAAATAGTATTTCACAAGAAATTTCAAGTGTAGAGGTCAGGTCTTTTTACCATAATTTCACTGTGAAAAGATAAAAACAATGGCTAGATTTTAGAGGAAAAACCATTATTATATAGTTTCCTTTTGTCGTTCCCTTGTTTAATTCCTTCCTGATGTGAATCAATCAACAAGGACATAGAATAAATGGAAATGATCCAGCTTTCCAGCATGTGAAACTGGAAAGAAAATGTATTGAAATAATGTCGTTTATCTTTTCAAACTGGCTGGAAAATTCCTGAGGCAAGGAGAAACCTCTTCTGATGTATTTTGGCAAATCTCTATGATTAGCAACCCAGGCCGAATGAGGCACAAAGAAGATTTTCAGTTAGTAAGTCAAAGTCCATCACTCTGCCTGGAAAAATCGTATCACCTGGTTTCCAAGGAAAAATTTGAAACATTATTCCTAAACAATAAGGTTTTCCTGTTATATCATAAAATAAATAATTGTATCTTGAAGTATTTATTAGTTATCCTAATAAGATAGACATGACTCAATGAATAAAAATTAGGAAAGAAAAAAAGAAAAATGTGTGAACTTACCTTCCAGAGCATCACCTTAGGATTTTACTCTAAAGATGGGGTAAGCTCACAGAAACAATTCTGGCTCCACTGATGCGTTGAACAAACATGTGAACAGACAATACGCCTGTGTTTTCAATACCATTCTCACTACAAGGAGTTTTCAGTCTGCAAAAATCTCAATTTTTCTTGAGGCTAAAATTATGTAGGTGGAAATAGAAGGCATCAAAACTCTCTTGTGTTAATGAGTTAGCCTGTTGCCCAAGGCATTATTTTGAGGTTGTGAAACCTTCAGTTGCATGACATTGGGTCACTCTCTTGAAAGGGATGGTGAGGTGTTATTTCATATTCTCTTGGTTCCAGACATTGTAAGTGGTAGCCCCCAGCACATGCTTTCCAAACCAGTGGAACCAGCTGACCATATTCTGAAAAGTCAAAATCGTGAGCAAAAATAAATTTCCTTTTTGTAGGTTATTTAATATATTTTGGTATAGTAGTGAAAACCATCCCATGAAGCCACATAGGCAATGGGATAAAAGACAATAAAACAAAGTAAAAATTATCTGCTAATGGTGAAGAGAAAAACAAACAAAACACTGAACAGCCCTCTCCCCGAATCTAAAAACCAAAGTGTGGCTGTAACTCACATATGCAGGGTCTAGAACATGAGGAAATTGTACTCTATTCCATACCTACATAACAAAGGCTTTAAAATAAGCCTGGTAGCCGGGCGTGGTGGCGCATGCCTTTAATCCTAGCACTTGGGAGGCAGAGGCAGGCGGATCTTTGTGAGTTCAAGGCCAGCCTGGTCTACAGAGCGAATTCCAGAACAGCTGAGGCTACAGGGAGACCCTGTCTCCAAAAGACCAAAAAAAAAAAAAAATAATAATAATAATAATAATAATAATTTAAATAAAATGAGCCTGGAGCAGAACAGAGTATTTCCCATTGTATTCCAAGAGCACCTCACAGTAAGCAACAAGCAAAATATTTACTGTTAAGAGAAACAGGGCTCAGAGAAAGAAGTCTTCTTTGATACAGACAAAAAAACTCATTAAAACTGAGAGCAGAACAAATCTGAAGGTATTCCAGGAACTAATATGTAGGAGACAATGTAGGGCACTGTCGAGAGTGCATGGGAGGTAAATGCAGTATCAGGAACTCAAATTTGGGGTGGGGAAATATCTCCATGATAGGGAATTTTCCCAATGTGCTTTAGATCTTGGGTTTCATCCTGATCTCAAGACGACCCCCCCCCAAAAAAAAAGTAAAGGGAAGGAACAAAATTAAAAATCCATTTTAACTAATAAAATCTGACATTTTTACTTAAACCCATGAACACTCTGAGAGACTCACAGAAAAGCTTGCCTGTTTGTAGGCCTGAATCTTATGGACTTAAAACTCTCTTATCTGTTTATAAACAATGTACAGTGTTTCGTTGCTTGTTTGTTTTGATTTTACTAAGAACCCACAAAACAGAGCTAAAGAAAACTTAGTTGGAACTGTTCAAAAGATACCAAGAAATAATCACTTTAAAAATTAAAGGAATTGTGGAAACCTTCAAAATTGTGCAAAAACTAACAGAAAATTTCAGTGTAGGATGGAAATTTATGTTTTTCAAATGAAATGCCAGAAATAAGGAGTTTGGTAAGGAATGACGGTGGGAGAGGTAGAATGAAGAGAGAAATCGATTCTTTCACTAAGTTTATTAATAAATTTGGCACATAAAGAAGGATATTAATTACCTTAAAGACCAATAAATTACAATTATCTAAATAGAAAAGGAAAAGGCTGAAAATGAAAATATATGTGTAATCGACCAACAATATTGGCAGGCAATAACAAATAATCTGACTTAAACAGTTGTTCTTAAAGAGGCGCAGGAGAAAGAGCTAGGTAGAACAAATGCTTAAAAAAACAGCACTAGAGTTTCTTACCTTTTTACAAAATAATGGAAAAAATCAAAGATTCAAAACAAGAAAAATGAAAACAGAAACTCCAGGCTGGAGATATGGCTGGGAAATTTAGAGAATTCACTGTCTGTTCTTGAGAAAAACCTGGGTTCAATTCCCAGCATTCACATGATGGCTAACAACTGTCTGTTACTCCAGGTCTGGAACATCTGATGCCCTCTTCTGACCTCTGTGGGCATTTCACAACACAATATGGGTACACTTATACACATGAAGCCAATACACTCATACACACAAAAGTAAATTAATAAATAAAATATTTTTTTTTAAAAACAAAAAAAATCTAAGCAACCATATTCATCTCCTTTTTATGACTCTTGAGATATGACAAGTAATAATGGAGAGATATTTGTTGTCTTACAGTTGTACAGGCTAGAAAAGCTAACATGAAGGTATCTGTTCCTGTTAAGGAACTTGTTACTGTGCTATCACATTGGGAGGAATGTAGAAAGTGAACAACACTCATGAGAAATCATTCCATCCAGGCCTATTTACAATGGTTTTAATATGGGTTGTTGGAGCCCTCCTGACCAAAACATTCTCTAACATGATCACACAGAGGTACTTTAACCAGAGAGGTAAGAGGGAGACTTAGAGAGGGAGAGAGGAGAAATAACAAGATTTAGCTGGTGTGAAAAACCAGAGGGAAACATATTATTTCAAAATCCTACTGACAAATTACACATAAAACATCTCTATGTGAGTGGATGGGTATAGCTGAAGGCTGTATTACAAGAAACAGTGCCAGAAAAGAGATTTAAATCCCACTCAATTAGAGGGAACTACTGTGTTGTACTGTAAACATAACCAAATAACATGGTTGGCAGGTCATTAATCTTAAAGAAAGCTCATAGGCTGGTCACATCAAAGAGAAATATGATAATATAATAATATGCTCATTGCATTTCAAGACAATTATGCCAGTCATCTCTCATCAAAAATGCTTCTCTTGCAACAGATGGCGATTTATAATATAGAGTTCCACAACTTTTCACACACAGAGATTGTCTATGGAATGCTCAATCCTAGGTGACACATTTATAATGGAACCTTTATACCTAAGGCTCCTGGAACATTGTAGAGCAAAGGGTAGCTAGAATATCAATGCATCTCTCAAATCTCATCAACAAAGCTCCCTCTGCAACAGATTTCTGTGAACACAAAAAGACACAGATGGCCAAAGAATGAAGAATAAGAGGCTGCCAAATCTGGGTCTTTGGGCAAGTCTCTAATATTAAATTGCACCCTCCCAGGACACAGGGATCATTGTGGAAGAAGCAGAAAGTTTGAAAGGGCCAGGGGATAAGATACATGGCAATATCGATATAGAGTTCTATGAGGTCCTAGGACCTTGCTCATAAAGAGCCTATAACAATGGTGTCAACACGAACAAGAACCAGGCAAAAATAAGCAGACAAAAAAAATCCCAGGATAGAACTGTGGAAATAGATCTGAGATTCCCTGAGACCAGATGAAGCACAGGAAGGTAGGTAGGAACTGGGTGCTTCAGCAAGGCTGATTGTTGATTTACTAAACCTAGTTAATCCATTAATCCAGTTGTCTTTGGCTTAATTGGCTTTTTTGGCTGTGGGGGCAGAGCTATCCTCCCAGCTGGTATTAAAGGTAGGGTTGTGTGAGTCTTGAGATCTGAGATCCCCTGAGACCAGGGCAGGCTAAAGAGCCCCCCCCCCCCAAACTGGGATTATGAAGGCATCTGAAGGAGACAAGCAAAGCAAGTCTTCAACACGGTGAAGAGGCATTTAGGACTCACATTGGAATACAGGCAAAGAGAAGCCCATATGCCAGGAACATGAAGAAGAGACAACACAGGAAAGGGGCAGGATAAACGCACCAAGCTCTACCAACCCTATGGAAAATTCCTACAATGGGATTCCTCTGGGGATGCCCCAGGACACAGATATCAGAAACACAATTGGGAACATATTTAAAGAAATACAAGATTATAAAGAGCAAATCAAAGAACTAAGAAAAGAGAATGAAGAACTCAAGAAGGACCTAGAGAGAGAGACAAGCTCTGGAAGGAAGTAAAAACACTGAAAAGATCCCATGCTGAAAAAGATAAGGAAACCAACCAGAAAAGCAAAGAGCTACAGGAAGAGATTGAGAAGCTCCAAAAGGAAGTAGAAATACTAAAGAAATCGGAAGAGGAAATGAAAAAGGAAATCAAACACTCATCCAATCAAGAGGAAAGGAATGGAAAAAGCCTCAGAAGCAGAATGGAGGAAGCAGAACAAAGAATATCAGACCTGGAAGATAACACAGAACAACTAAAAACCTCAAGGAAAGATTATGAAAAATTTAAATACACAAAAATGGAACAACCAGGAACTGTGGGACACTATGAAAAGATCAAACCTCCGCATCATAGGAATAGAGGAAGGAGAAGAATCCCAAGAGAATGGTATTGATCAGATCTTCAACAGAATAATAGATGAAAACTTCCCCAAACTAAAAAAGGAAAACCAATACAAATACAAGAAGCACATTGAACTCCAAACAGACAAGATCAGAAAGAAAATTCTCCATGCCACATCATACTTAAAATGCTACACACCCCAAACAAAGACAAAATCCTTAAAGCCACAAGAGAAAAACAACAAATGACCTATAAGGGGAAACCTATCAGAATTACAACTGACTTCTCCACACAAACTATGAAAGCAAGAAGAATGTGGAGCAAAGCATTCCCAGTGTTAAAGGATAACAGATGCCAAGCCAGGTTACTATACCCAGCAAAAATGTCAATTATAGTTGAAGGAGAGAGGAAAACCTTCCATGACATAAACAGGTTGAAAGAATACACGTCAGGAAACCCAACCCTTCAGAGAATACTTGAAGCAATTCAAAGGACAGAAGAAAGGAGCAACCAACCCCAGGCACCGAAAAAGAGAAATCAATAAAAGCATAACTGCAGAAGTAGAAACCTAAACCCAAACTGCAAATGGATAATAAGGCAAAAGGAAGCAACACAAACCTATCAGTCATAACCTTAAATATTAATGGACTAGCCAGGTGTGGTGGTGCACACCTTTAATCCTAGCACTTGGGAGGCAGAGACAGGTGGATCTTTGTGAGTTGAAGGTCAGCCTGGTCTACAGAGTGAGTACCAGGACATCTGGGGCTACAGGGAGACCCTGTCTCAAAAGACCAAGAAAAAATATTAATGGACTAAATTCCCCAATCAAAAGACATAGACTGGGAGATTAGATTAGGAAAAAGAATCCATCAATATGCTGTCTACAAGAAACACATCTTAACTTAAAGGACAGGCACCACCTTAAAGGGAAAGGATGGAAAAAAATATTCCAAGCAAATGGTACCAAAAAGAAAGCAGTGTTGCTATTTTAATATCAGACAAAATAGAATTCAAAGTAAAAGAAATCAGAAGAGACAAAGAAGGCCATTACATTTTTATCAAAGGAACAATTCACCAAAAAGATTTCACAATTATGAATATATATGCCCCAAATTCTGGTGCACCAAACTTTATAAAGACAATTCTCCAGGAACACAAGTCACACACTAACCCCAGTACACTCATAGTAGGGGATTTCAATACCCCACTGAGTCCTTTGTATAGGTCAATAGGACAAAGAATAAACAGAGAGACATCTGAACTGAATGATATGATACACCAAATGGACCTCATAGACCTCTGCTGAATATTCCATCCTAACAACAGAGAATACACTTTCTACTCAGCACCCAATGGAACATTCTCTAAAATAGACCACATACTGGGACACAGAAGAAACCTCTACAAATACAAATGATTGAAATAATTTCATGCATTCTATCAGCCCACAGTGTAATAAAGCTCAACATCAACAAGAGGATAAGCCCTACTGCCTACAAGAACACATGGAGACTAAACAACACACTTTTGAATAATGAATGGGTCAAGGAAGAGATAAAGAAACAAATAAAGCATTCCTGGAACTGAATGACAATGAAAATACAACACAACAAAACCTATTGTATACCTTAAAAGTAGTCCTAAGAAGGAAGTTTATAGCCCTGGGTGCTTACATTAGAAAAACAGAAAGAGCACAAGTGAATGATCTAACACTACAGCTAAAAGCACTTGAGAGGCAACAACAAATGAACCCTAAATGCAATGGACAGGAAGAAATAACAAACATCAGAGCAGAAATCAATGAAATAGAAACAAAGAAAACAATACAAAAAAATCAATGAATCCAAAAGTTGGTTCTTTGAAAGAATAACCAAGATAGACCTCTAGCCCAGTTAACCAAAAGAAAGAAGGAACAACTCCAAATCAAAACAATTCATGATGAAAAGGGAAATATAACAACAGACAAGGAAAAGATCCAGAAAATCACATGGGAGTACTTCAAAAACCTATACTCTACCAAGTTTGAAAACCTAGAAAAAAATGGATGAATATCTGAAATCCTGGGAATCACCAAAGTTCAACCAAGAAGAGATTGACAGCTTAAGCAGATCCATAATACTTGAAGAAACTGAAGATGTAATAAGAAACCTCCCGACTAAAAAAAGCCCAGGCCCAGATGGTTTCCCGGCAGAATTCTATAAAACATTTCAAAAAGACCTACAACCATTATTAGACATATCAAGTAGAGAATAAAGTCATAACATAATAGAAGGATTTTGCTGGGTGCTTTTGTTATCAACTTGACACATCTGGGTAGAGGAATCTCAATTTGAAACTTTGCCTCCATTGATTTGGCCTGTGGCCATACCTGTGGAGCATTTTCTTGATTGTTGAGTTATGTGAGAGAGCCCAGCCAATTGTAGGCTGTGTCACAACCATGCAGATAGCCCTGTATCGTTTAAGCAAGTTGGATGGGCATGGCCCAGGAGAGCAAGCCAGTAAGCAGCACTGCTCCAGGTTGAGAGCTCCAGGATCCTGCCCTGAATTTGCACATTGGCTTCCCTTGCTGATGAACTGAGTGTAATCCATATAAATACTTTCATCCCCAAGTTGGTTTTGGTCAGTGTTTTTATCACAGGAATTATAAATAAACCAGAACAGACCTAGTTAAGGTACTCAAAGAAAAAAGTGAACTATATAGATAATGATAAACAATGCAGGAATCTGTACATATTGAGGGTATCTTTCAAAACCAAAATGAAGGCATTTACCAGCAACATCTGATAGAATTAGCAATAATATATCTGCATTAGAAACACATTTTAGAATGCATTTTTATGCTGAATGGATGTCCCAGTTTTTCTTCTATAAAAAGAAATGAAAGGTGAATAAAAATTTTAAAGAGGAATTGTTATAAAAATTGCATTTCTTTTAATATATTTAAATAATTGAATGTCTAATGGTAAGATAAAATAAGAAATTGTGATTTTATATCATTTGACTTTTACTTAAAAATACATATAGTATAATTTTTTTTTAATTTCTGTATGTGTATGAATGTACTGTTCGCATGCAAGTCTGTGCACCCGTGTCGTGCAATGTCGCAGAGGTCAGAAGAGGGTCTCAGATTCCCCTGGAACTGGAGTTCTCCTGGAATTGGAGTCTCAGACAGCTCTCGGCCACCATGTGGGTGCTGGGGATCGAACCCGGGTCCTCTGCAAGAGTGGTTGGCGCTCTTAACCGCTAGGCCATCTCTCCAGCCCCATATAGTATAATTTATAGTAGTCAAAAATTATCAAATTTATGAATAGGTAAGAAAAAAATACAAAAATTAAAAGAGAAGATGGTCCCAATTAAAAATATGACAAGATAGATGTAAATACTAAAGTACAATTTAAGAAATATCAGAAATATTAAATATCAGACAATTAAACAAAAAAGGCACATATTGACTAGAAGACACATAATTTTAATAAAGCATATGCAATTAAAGGGAAGAAAAAGTAATAGAAAAAGCCGACAAGAATCTAATGAACATATTAATATCTGAAGTAAACTTTAGTTGTCTCAATGAAGAAAGTGACAACATTACATAGGGAGACACAGCAATTCTGAGCACATATTATTCTTAATGCTAAGGCTTCAGGATGCAAAAAAAAATTGGACCAGACCAAAAATAAACATAGAAATATCTGTTATTAGAAACAAATTAGATACCCTATTTGGAATATTATGTAAGTACATAAATTAAGATATGCAAATATTTAAAACACCTAACAACAGGGCTATTTGGCAGCTATACAAAAGTACAAATAATCTCAACAGTGCACATGTACATCACTGAATGAAGTGCTTTTCCCTTGCCATGAGCCATATCTCCACAAATTATAGAATACATACAAAATACAATTAGACCAGAAATCATCAGAGTATCCAGAAAATCTCAAAATACTTGTACATCAAACAAAACTGCAGTTAATCACCCATTGCTTGAAGGGAAGCAAGGACAATTAACAAATATTTTGAATAAAATTAAAATGAAGACATTTCATTGTTCATGGAATAAAGCAAATTAATTTTCATAGAGAAATTCATCACATTAGTTGTTTATGTAATTAAAGTCTCTGATTAATAATCTAAGCTTCTTACTTTTTTTGAAGTGTAGGGTACCATGTCTCACTCAGGCCATTCTCTGTATTTTTGCTAAGGCTATCTTTCTGTTTTATCCTCCTGAAGAGCTGGGAGAAAAAAAGAGGAGCAAAGAGATGGAAGGATAGATAAATAGAAAAGTGAAGTATGAAAAAACATATAATCATTTCATAAACACTAAAATTTTTTAAAAATTAAAACATTAGCCAGATTATTCAGGATAAAGGAAAGAAGACATAACTTAACAAAATCAAATAATGAAACAAAGTAGCCTCTACACAGTTTAGAGGGGTAATTAGGAAATTTTCTGAACAATAGCATATAGCAATTAATTTACTAACAGAAAAACTTGGGAAATTATTTGACAGATACATGCTCCATGAAGAAAATATCACTAATTTTAACATAGAAGTATTTATTATTGTTCTTGAATTTATAGTTAATAATTTTCCCAGAAGAAAAGATTCTAGGACAGATTGCTTTGCTGTGGAATTCTAAATAAAACAACTGTACAAAATCCCTTCCAGAATAAGGATAAAGGGAAAGCATTTCACCATTTATTTTAAGAGATAAGCCTTGTACTGATACCAAAACAGGCAAAGGTTAAACAACATTAATATCACATATTAACATAGACACAATAATATCTAACAAATTTTTAACACTTGTACAACCTCAATAAGCTCTATGGATAACAAATACATCATAATCAAGTGGGACTTATTCCAGTGATACAATTTGTTTCAACATATGAAAATCAACCAATTAAACTGATATCAACTGACTAAAAGGAAAAATAAAGATCATTTCAACAGATGAGGAAAAGTATCATAAAATTGCAATGCATTCATAAAAGGAATCTCTCAGAATAATGTTAGAAGAGAATTTCAACCAGATAAAAATACTAAAAATGAAGGAAACACCCTGGGGTGTTGCTTGGTGCTACAACACTTGCTTGGCATGTGGAAGACTATAAGTTTAATCTCCAGTGCTGCAAAGAAGCAAAAGAAAACAAAGGGCAGCAGAGAAACAAAACCGAGAAGCACTGTGGAAAACAATATACATCAGACTCCAAAATAAAAATATCACATGTTTGCATACATAGAATCTAGATAATAATAAAAAATAAAAGATATTAAAGTAAAAGGGATGGGGATCAAGGGCATGGTGAGAGAAGATAATTGGGGAGGTGTTATATGATGGATGTAAATGCAGACCAAGAAATGCACCACACATTGTAATTGATGCATAAAAAGAATAAGCAAAACTCATAAATAATAAGTAGATATACTATCACTATTGATGTATAATACATAAATAGAATGCATAAATACATTTAGTAGAGTTTTTTAGATGTTTTTCTCTCTTTATAACTTTCTCCAGAGATTAAGCCCAGAGATTTCTAAATGCAATCCTCCACCACTGAGCCATACATCTAGTCCCAAAATTTCTACATTAAGCATAATCCTGAAGGTAAAACTTACAGTCAGAAGCATAGAAGTAAAATTTGAGGATTAGATTTAGACCTGTTCTTGAAGAAGATAAAACATACCTAATTTTAATGATAAATATAATTCTGAAACAAAGTGTTTGTACTCTGTAGGTACTATAAAAAGATAAAAGATCTTATGCAAACAGAGTCACTATCTTTACAAATCATATTAATTAAGGGCTTTACCTGAAAGGCACGACAAAATCCAGGAGAGTGGGAAAATTGTATAGTTTGAATAATTGAACTGTCCCTTCACCAAAGAATATATGTCTTTCAAATTAAGCATATAAAAATGTCCAAAAAATTATCATAAGGAAATGTACCACTAAACCCTAAACAAATGTATTTTAGAGTGGTTAACATCAAAATACATCAAAACAAAATAATTAAAAATGAGCAAATAAGAACAAAATTAGTAGACACAATTTTAAAAACTTTTGCAGTTTCTTAAAATGTAAACAAGCCTTTTCTCTAAGATTCCACATTCATACTCCTAGGTATACTAAAAGAACTCAGCATACATAATCACCCACAAGCAAGCACCTACAAGCTTCATCCTCAGCATTCCCAAGTGCTAACCACCTAAATTTCAGCTAGTTAGTAACACACGAGCACAATCATGTTATAGTCACATCATGGGAAATCCCTCAAAGGTATAAAGGGGAACAAAGTAATATTGTAACAACATGCTCAAATAGCCACAGCATTATGGGAAGTGAAACAAAGAGAGATACAAGAAAGGTGGCAAGATCCTTGTGACTGGCCTTCTGGAAATGCAATGCTCTGTGTAGGAAGGAGAGCAGACAACTGGTTGAAATGAACATGGCATGAGCACAATTACAAGGGATGGAAAGAAACTTCGAGCTGGTGAAGATATCCTAACATCACCATGGGAGAAAGAACATGACTATGTAACTGTCAAACGTCTATTGAGCTATATATTAAAGTGGTGTTTATTATATTTAAATTTATTAATTAAACCTGACAAAAGTAATGCCCAGCCCTAAGTGACACATCTATGGTGGAACCTCTACAGCTAAAACTTATGGAAAACAGTGGAACAGGCAGTAGAGTATAGGAATTCATCCCTCAATGCTCACCAGAAAAGTTTCCTCATGCAACAGTGAGAGATGTATAGAGAAGAACACAACTGGCCAAGGTCTAGAGAATAAGAGACTGTTGAGTGCATGCCACTGGATAGGGCTCCTGTATTGAACCTCACTCATCATTGGCTTGGGGAACATTGTGGAAGAAGGTATGGAAAGATTGTAAGAGCCAGGTTTGGTGGATGAACATAAGGAAACAGGCTCTTCTGGGCCTGTTAACCTGCTCATATGAACATACAGCTATTGTTACAACATGCATAAGACCCGTACAAACTCAATCAGATAAAATACACATAAAATTAGAGAATGGGACAGCAGACCCCAACCTCAGCAAGGAACTTTTGGCAACTGACTACTGCCAGATGATAGAGAATAGATCAAGATATGCTGACTATACTCCAGTGGATGAACTTGCCCTGAGGGAGAACTGGGTACAAAAATTTTACTTGATAGGTCTTTGCATATATGAGAAAATACATGAAATATAGGGGGTGTGGGAGGAAATTTGGGTGTGCAAAGACAGAGGGGTCTAAATATGATATTGTATGAAATGTACAAAACTTCAATAAAAGTCATACATTAAAAAAGCCTGACAAGAGGAATTAAGGAAAGTTTGCCAATCACAAAAAGAACCATTCGAAACGCAAATATCTCTTCAACACTTGTTAATAATTCTTAGTTGCATTCATCTTCCTTCTTTTTTTAGAAAAGGTCTCAGTATAGCCAGAGCTACCCTGAAACTCTCTATGTAGACCACACTGGCCTCCATCCCAACTATCCACCTGCCTTTCCCTCCTCAGTCCTGAGATTAAAGACATGTAGCACTATGTCAATGATGAAGGAATTATATCAGTTCACAATTACATTTCTAAATAAACGGAACTTAGATTTTCCAGTTTCCCAGTGTCTTAAAAGTTAAGCAAAGCAGGAATTTTGTACAAATCCAAAGAAGTCAGTGTGAGGATACCTATTAATGAACTAAATTGCATAAAGATATAAATTGCAGGAAGAAACTACTCCATGTGATAACAGGTCTCACCTGAAGTTCTATAACTTCAAAAATGATTTTGAGTAGATTTTTTTGGTATTTTTTAGACAAGGTGTTCCTTTAGTCCCAGCTGGCCTGGAGCTCACTATGTAGACCAGGCTGGCCTTGAACTCACAGAGATCCACCTGCTTCTGCCTCCTGAGTGCTAGGATTAAAGGCATGCACCACCAAACTCTGCAGATCTTTATTGTTTCAAGGGGCCTCTTAGGACTCTCTGGGAGACTTTTTTTTCTTTTTTGGGCTGAAAGATGTGATGTTTTCCTTAAGGAATTGGCAAACAACCATCAGTCCTTCCCTTGTGCTCACTGGGGTCTTCCCTTCCCGTGTTCTCCAAATGAAATCCAGTAAGCACCATGTCCTGTCTTGATCTTCCTGTATTGGCCTCCATGATACAGCTTGGATAGTCCAAAAATGGCACTCTATACTCTGAAGAGGCTGAAACCCCACTAGTTGCTTAGTACACAAGCTGGATGTCTCAGCAGTCCCCATCTGGCACTGAAGGTTTGGAGGATTCTTGGAGAGATATGAGTCTTCAGTCTATATTGCAAGGTCGAAAAGCAGTGTCTTGTGTCTGAAGGATGGCAAAAGCAGTGGGAGCCATAGGGTAGCTGCACTTGCCAGTAAGAATTGAAGACAGGCAAAACAACAGTCTTTCCTTTTTTTACTTTTTGTCTTTTTAATAAGATCTCAAGTTTTATTATTTCTCAGGCCTTACTGATTATTTATTTCTGGTTATACTTTCCTTTTGGATGTTTAAAGCCATGCAGTTAGCCCAGATTAACCAAGTTGTTTGTTTTCCCAAGGTCAGTTGGGTCTCAGGGCACTCTCAGGTTTTTTTGGAGGGGGGACCCCTGCATCCTTTTGGCTTTTCATTTACAAGTTGCATCCACTTGAGGACAAAATCAGGTCTTGCTAGACCCAGCTTCCCTTTCTGAAGCATGAGCAGACTTTCCCCTTTCTAAACTGGACACTGGCTGAAGTCACATTAGTGGATCTCCAAGATCTCCCTGCACAGGAAGATTGGTGACTAACATTGGCAGGACATTTTAAGAGATGTCCCCATGCATAGTCCCCTGGGACTTTGTTGACCACCATGGGCATTAAGTATGGTCCTTAAGCATCCAGAAAGTCTGTTACACCAGCTTAATTCTTTTATTTACTCTACAATATTTTTGAAAAGTCCTGGACAAAAGCTCAATTTCCCTCTTATAAGAATTACTAAGATACACTCGCATAAAATAAATTCTGTGGTTAGACACAATGTCATGACAAATTAGTTTTTTTTTCTTATTCTTTTGATTTTATATTACTCTAAAATATGCATACATACCCTCCACCCATATACCAAAAATTCCAAAGTCTGAAAATAGATGGTAGGTTAATTCAAACATGAATTCTTTTATTTTTTTATTTATATGTATGAATGTACTGTCTGCATGTAGGTTTGTGCACCCGTGTCAATGCCACGGAGGTCAGAAGAGGGTGTCGGATTCCCCTGAACTGGAGTTCTCCTGGAATTGGAGTTACAGATGGTTCTCAGCTGCCATGTGGGTGCTGGGGATCGAACCGGGATCCTCTGCAAGAGCAGTTGGTGCTCTTAACCGCTAGGCCATCTCTCCAGCCCCCAAACATGAATTCTTAAGTGATATTTTTAGAGTTCTTCTGCAAGCCATTTAACATTATTCTTTTTCTAATAATTGGAAATTTTCAAGCATACACAAAATGAAAACAGAACCTTATTATAAAGTCCATGTAACTATCTTGGTTCTCATCTTAGTTCATCAATACCATATATATATTTTCATCTCTTAGTCTGAAATAGTTATATAGACCTCTCCAACTTCATAGACATTAATAAATATGTTAGCATTTCACTACAAGACAAGAACCATTTTAAAATACATTTTATTGATTCTTTGAGAATCTCATACAATATATTTTGGTAATAATCAGACCCCATCCCCCATCTACATACCCAACCTACCAATGAACCTCCCCACCCCGAACTTCATAAAATGATCTCCCTTCTTCTGTCTCTCTTTGTTGTTCCTGGCTATAAAACCCAGTGCCTTATTACACATACTTGATTTACCATTAAGATACACTTACTCTCCAATTTAATTTCTTAATATCACCAAATATCTAGTCATTTAAAATTGTTCAGATCATCTCTACATAAGCATAAGTTTTCTACATAGCTACTTTTGATTCAGTCTCCTAATAATTTCTACTTTTTCATATTCACAATGATTTAACTTTGTTATAATTTTTATTTTTTTCTATTTTTGGATTTCTTTAAAATGGAGGCTGGAGAGATGGCTCAGCAATTAAAGCACTGGCTGCTTTTTCAGAGTACCTAGGTTCAATTCTCAGCACATGATGCTTAAGAACTGTCCATTACACCAGTTCCCAGGGAATCTGATGCCTCTTCTGATGTCCACAGGCATTATATGACATGGGTTCCCTTACATACAGACAGACAATAAACTCATACACATAAAACAAAAAATAAAATATTTAAAAATATGTGTGTGTGTTTTAAGGGTTCTCCTCACTGCTTTCCATAGTGGTTTACAAGTTTACATTCCAACCAGCAGTGGATGAGTGTTCCCCTTTCCCCACAACCTCTCCAGCATTTGGTGTCTTTTGTTTTCTTGATCTTAGCTAGTCATATCGGAGTAAGATGATATCTGACAGTGGTTTTAATTTGCATTTCCTTAATTATTAATGATGTTGAACACTTTTAAAGATGTTTCTCAGACATCTTTAATTCCTCACTAGTGAAGTCTCTGTTCAGCTCTTTACTCCATCTTTTCAATAGGTCATTTGTTTTCTTAATTACTTTGTCTTTTGAGTAGTTTATATATTCTTGACATTAATGCTGTCAGATGTATCACCAAAAAACAAGGGGCAAATGGCTTCCCTCATTTGTGGATGCTAATACCAAATACCCCCAGATGAAAAGACAGCTGAACAGCATTACTGTTATAGTTTTGTTTATCTGAAAGCAACTATGGTGTGATAATGTAAATCTCTCAAGGGTCTCTAGAATCTACCCCCCCACTTATTTTCAGACTCTGTAATTACTGTATATGGATGGAGAGTATATATTCATATTTTAGAGTAATATAAAATTAATGGAGGAAAACGTGAATTTCTAAGCACACACACACACACACACACACACACAAAACTGACAGAAAGACACAGGACAGTTATGGCAGAATGCACAATCTGGGGTGGGGTGGGGGGAAGGGAAAAAGGAATATGCCTAAACTGAACTGAAAAATGATGTCTGAAATACACAAAACATCAATAAAAGCACAAAAAATGTGTGTGAACCTGTGTGAGTATATGTGTACCACATGCATGCAGAACCCCACAGAGGCCAGAAGAGGGTGTTAAATACTCTCAAACTGAAATTACAAGTGGTTATGAGACATTATGTGGGTGCTAAGAATGTGACCTCAGTCCTCTGCAAAAACAGTAGACACTCTTAATCACTGTCATTAGTCCATTCCTTAGATGTTTCTTTTCTATTCTTTCTTGTTTTTGTGTTATTGAAGAAATTGAACTTATACAACAGTGCTTCTTAAATTCCAATGTTCCCCTGAAGTTAACTTTTTAAAAATGTAAATCGTATTACAGTAGACCTGCATTGGGGTCTGACAGTATTTTTCTAACATATTCCTATGTATCCCCAGTTTTTGCTTCCATTTTGAAAGTATTTTAAAATTATTTATTTTCTTTATGTGTATATATGCGTGTGTGTTGGACTGCACGTGCCAGTATACTCATATGGCACTCAGAGAACTACTCTCAGAACTCACGTCCCTGTTCCCTGTGTATGCTCCATGGATGCAGCTCAGAACCTCCTGCTTGGCTGAAAGCACTTTTATATGCAGAACTACTTTGCCAGTCCTGCTTTTGTCATAATGCCCTTTAGAAAAATGTTGAAAACTAGAGGAATGGATCATTATTTGCCTCCACAACTGATTCACTTGAAGAAGTTAAAAAAATTATCATTCCAGACAGAATATTTAGGATAAATGTCTTTGCCTCTTGCTTTTTTTATTTTTAAAGCAACGAATTATTTCCCTAGCCTTTTTCCAAAATAGTTTACTTGAATGTATCTATTTGAATATATTATATACATAAAACAATTCTTTTTAATTTTTTTCTATTTTTCTTGTTTATTTAATGTTTATTAAAAGATTTTAATATAAAATCTTTTAATTTTATATTACTCTAAAATATGAATATATACCTTCCACTCATGTACATTAAAATTACCATGCCAAGTAAATGGTAAGTTAATTCTAGAGCTCATTAAGATATTCACATTATAACCTCACAGTTGCTTACAGATAGAAATATAACAATAACATTGCTCAGATTTTCTTTCGATTGGGGGATTTGGTACTAGCATCCACAAATGAGGGAAACCTTTCCCCATTTGTTTTTTCGGGATTATGTTCTTGTGTCCTATTAGTTGATAGTGAAGGAAGCAAGAAATTCAAGCTGTGAAGAAAATGGGTTACTTAACTTCTTAAATATGGTGTGTGCCTGTGTATTTGTGAAACTATGCACCTTCTGCAGGTTAGGAAGCCAGGAGAGCACTGGTATGGTGTCCAGTTCCATCTCTGGAGTACTTATTCATGGAGACAGAGCTCTTTCTAAAGCTGAACTTTAATTCCCTGGTGGACCTGGCAGCCAGCCAGTCATAGAAATCCTTTCTGCTCTCAACTCAGCACTGGACTTGCAGGCACGTGCAGAGTCCTGCCTGTTCCTTATGTGTGTGCTAGGGTCTGAATCCCAATCCCCATGCTTGTAACTGCTGAGTCATCTCTCCAGCTGGAAAAACATATTTTTGATTAATATTATTAGAAGTATTTTGTTTTGTAATCAGAATCTCACATAAAAAATCCAAGAGGAATCGCAAACATAGAATAATAAAAATTATATGAGAATATTTATAAGTAATGATTTTGTAAGGATTTGAAGCATCTTAACTTACTTAAAATTTTCAAAGACATTATGAAAATTGTGAACATCAATAACCTGTCTCTATATGATCATTACAAAAATGATTTATTTCTGACTTTTGTTTTTTTGAGGCAGAGAATTATTACATAGGTCAGACTGGTCCAGAATTCACTATGTCGTTCAGTCTAGATTCAAACTCACTACAGTTCTTTTGCCTCAGTCTCCCATGTGCTGGGAATACAATCATGTCTGGCAAGTCTATGAACTCAGAAATTAGTGTTGTACTGTGCTACTAATTTAAAAAATGGAATACAAAAATAGAGTAAAAGTCTTATATTTGTTATAACCCCAAACTACAATCTTATATATATATTCATAATACTACCTCTCTTTAATAGTGGCAGGTATATAAACTGAATATTATAGGCATTTTTCTTAAGGAGACTGCTGCGTCTATCTACTATTAACATTTAGTTTAATATTTAACAACTTTGCTTGCTACTAAAATCAATTAGACGTGAATATAGGAGTTTTGAAATCTCAAACTTTCTCTCCTTTGTTTTCCAATGTCATGAGAAAGAATCAAGGTCATCCAGAAAATGATTCATGTAGCTCTTTTGTTTCCAAAGCCTACCCTGAGACTAGTATTTCATTCTTAAAGCCAAGAGGGGTCAGGACCTGTCTTTTGACCTCCATGGACATTGCACTACAGGAGTGCATTGACATACATGCCAGCAATATTTTTAAATGAAAATATATTAAATAAGATGAGATTACTAAGACAAACATAAGACCTGTTACCTGATCAACCTTTACAACAGCAAGAATGATCTTTCCTCATAAAGTACTATTTGAACAATACAGGCTACCGAAATAGACTCAGTAAGGCTATTACAGTGCACAGGGTGGAATCACCTGGAAGTGCTATGTGAGTCTTACATATTTCTTGCCCATCTCAGTCAGAAATAAAACTACACAAAAATGCATCCTTATTTTCACTCTGAGTTTCTTCAACTTTGCTCTTATTTTTGGTTCATAATTCAATATTTTTAGAGTCCTGGGGAAGGTGGCACATTGCACTATGTTTGATCTTTTTTTAACTCCTCAGGCAGGAGGGCAACACAAACACACAGCAGAGAGAGGTTACCAGACATCCTTACTTTAAAACTGAATAGCTAGCCACTAAATATGCTAAATTATATAATATTTTATTCAGACACTGTGAATTAAGACCATCAGAGTCTCAGGTAATAGTAAAAACCTTAGTATGGTCAGTGAGACAATAAATAGATTTTTTAATTATCATGAACAATGGCTGGAACTCATTCCTTGAGTAAGATAGTGCCTTCTATCACAATAATATTATGATGTCTAATCCTCATTGTCAATCTGACTGGATTAGGGTCACCCAGGTGAGGCACACCTCTGGTTATGTGAAGTGTTTCCAGGCAACATTGCTTGAAGGGAAAAGTGCCAGCCTTAATATGAGTGGAATCATCTCCTGGCTAGGGCCTTGGTCAGAATATATTAAAAATGGGGAGAGAAGGGTCACACCACTGTCATCACCCTTCTTTCTGCTTCCTGGACCACTTTTGTGTGAACAGAGCTGCCCCCACAATGACTTTTCTACCATGAAAGGCTGAAATGCACTCAAATATGAGCAAATCGAATGTCTTGTCCCTTAAGTTATTTCTGCAGGGCATTTTATACAAACAACAAAAGAAACTAATGTAAATATCTTCTATGTATCTATGTCAGCAATCTTTATGATCTTCTGCTCAGTCTATGGGTTCTTTCCAAGATATCAAATTTCATGAAAATTTTTGTGTCCTCTATTCCCAAACAGTTACACAGCAAATTAATAATCCATCTCAAATAAATTTAAAGAGAGAAGTACTATTATAAACAAGAAGATATAAATGACACTATGCTAAAGTGCTGGAAGCAACCAATATTAGATTAACATTTATACTAAGTATATTGATAAGTGGTTCATGGCTCACACAGAAAAAGCAGACAAGACAATAGAGTGAGATCTCCTTGGAATGAAGGTTTCACAAGGCAGGAGTGAAAGAAGGATATGGGGATTGAAAATGACTAAAATTAATCATGTAAAACTCCAAAAACATAAAAGCAATAACTAAAAAATTGACTTTATGTACCAATGTAGAAGCACTTCTGTTTAAACAGGAGTGACCTCAGGTTTCTTTCATAGAAAGCTGTAATGATTGACTATGTGGATTAGATGTGCTAGAGGGGAGTATTTTTCTTGCTTATTTACAACACACTTCTTAGATGTTTCAAAGTTTTGCTTATGCTCAAGAATGTGGGGGCATTTTGGAGTGTTCAGGGGGTACTCTGCACCTACGTGGGGTTACTGTCTCAGTCCATGACTGTCTCTCACTAGTTATTGCTTGATGTATTTCTCAGGGATAATATTAACAGCTTTGCATTTCCAGAATGTCTGGCAAAGTTAGAATTCATTCTGTCTAGTACAAGTGCTTTGTAACATTAAATTTCTGTCAATTTTCACTTCTGCTTTTTCTACTCAACATCAAGCAAACATTCTAACTGAAATTTTCATAAAAATAATGGAATTGGTAAGTTGTGACACCAGATAATCATAGCCCAAAGCTACAGTGCTATGTTTAGAATAAGCAACCATATTAAAACCAAATATGTAATTTAATCATTTGTAAAAAATGAATGCAACCCATAGCAAGTGTTTCAGCACTTATCTAGAAATCTATTAGTGGAAACTGTAGATATTCAAAAGTGGCATTTTATATGCAAAGTGAGTTTTAGCAATTAATTTAGTCTCTCTACAGTGAATTCTATGTTCTTTGAAAACACTGTTTCTAGAATCAGTTAGACAACTAAATGGGGCTAATTTTGCTGTGTATGTAAAGGGAAACAAACTTTTAAGGACATCACACAGGTTCCCTGTGCTCCCAATGCACCAATACTGTAGACAAATATTTCATATGCCTTATCATCATTACATAGTATTTTCATGATAAAATTAACCACAGGTAGATTAGGCCATATATTGAGTGTGATATATAAAAACTGGAGCTGAAGATGTTAAAATGCTTGCCACAAAAGCATGAGGACCAGAGTTCAAGTTCCCATCACCCATATAAAGCCTGGGAATAGTGGTATCCACCTCTCACCCCAACACTTTGGGGGGAAGGGGCACAGAGATAACTGGATCCTAGGGGCACACTATCCGACAGCCTGCTTGAAATGGTGAGCTTCAGGTTCAATGAGACCCTAGATAAAAAAAATTAAAAGGTAGTAAGCAAAAAGAAAAAAAAAAATGAAGATGGCTAATGTTGACCTGTGGCACACATTCAAATACACTTGCGTGTGCATACACACACACACACACACACACACACACACACAATGACTCCTAACAGATACAAGCAAGTCCATACCATTATAATAAGAGTGTTAAAGTTTGGATATAAAGGACCCCAATATTCCATGTGCAAAATGATTGATTCCTTTCCCATAGGACTATTGGGAGCTGGTGGAACCCTTAAGAGGTGGGACCTATTTGGAAATCTTTAAGTCAAACAGGAACGTGTCCTTGAAGGGGGTATTGCGACTCAGGTTTTCCTCTTCCTCTTTCATTCCAAGTTTCCATGAGGTGAGGAACTTCCTATACCACATGCTTTCTCTGTGATGGACTACCTGGAAGTCTCAGTTAGCAATGGCTCAAAGGATCATTTACTGAGACCTCTGAAAGGGTAACACAAAACAAATATTTCTTTGTTGAAAAAAAAAAAAAAAACAATTTGATGGTTTCCTTCCAGAGAATCTGCTTACGGCCCATGTCCCTTCCATGTATTTTCACATTGTGATTTTGTTCAATCACTTCTCTACTTCATGTCATGAAAATGATCTTCAGGTTCATTTGTTCCTCCTCCATCCCAACTTCATAATCCACCATTATATTTGAGGATATTTTTAGAGACTAGTATCTGTATGATGAGGGTGTTGATTGCTACTGATGTGCAATTGTTGCAGGCCTTCTCCAGACACAATCACAAAACATGAAAATGCATTCCAATTTGTGCACATGAGTCCATCTTTTCATATTTTTAGATGCACTCATCTTTGCCTATGTTAAGTTAAACATACTTGGCCTTCTGGCTGTACTCACAAACTTTCATTGCTCTTCTGTATTCTTTCACTTCAACAGTCAGGCATTGAGCTCTGGCATTTTTCCAATCATTGGCTTAATAGTTTACTTAAAGTATAAAGTTATCAGAAGTTTACATCATTACCTGCATAGTAATGGGGCACTTATTCTGATGTTACAGTCTTCACTCATTTCCATCCCAAGAATATAGAATACAAAGAGAGCAAGGGAAATAAGGGGGACAGAGTAAAAAGATTGAAGGAAACCAATCAAGTTGACCTCAGCTTCATGATCAAGATTTACCTGAGCAATGATAAATCACACTGACATCTGGCCCCTTGACAGGCTGGGTGGGGAGTGGCCCTTCTGTCTAGGACCTTTTATTCGAAAATGTACAACCTCAATCTAACTAAAAGTATTAGGAAAAGACTAGCTGAAAGATCTACTAAAAATAGATGATCAATATTTCTAAAAATTACAAAGGCCACAAGAGTCAGTCTGAGACACTACCAAGGACTAGAGACCCTCAGGAGAATCATGCATTAATGCACTTTTGTATCATGGCTGGGCTTCTGATCAGAAGTAGGACATTTGTGTAAAAGCAATCAAATACAAGCAAAATATTAATCTTAGTTATCACAATATTTCACGATTGGCTTATTAACTTTTGACATTTTAGGATACTAATTTTATGGGAAATATATAATCAAAATATATATCATATGTATTTCAATATATAATCAAAACTTTTCTGTAAATATAAAACTACTTTACTAGGAAGATTTATTTCAAAAATAAATATGTGAAGAACAGCTTTGAAAAGAAGAATAACTGAACACCAGTTAGCTTTTTTTGTTTGTTTGTTTGTTTGTTCTTTAGTCTTTTTGAGACAGAGTCTTCCTGCAGCCCCAGCTGTCCTGGAACTTGCTCTGTAGACCAGGCTGGCCTTGAACTCACAAAGATCCACCTGCCTCTGCCTCCCAAGTACTAGGATTAAAGGTGTGCGCCACCATGCCCAGTGACGCCAATTAGCTTTTAAAGTTTTTAAGTGATACAAAATTTTATAGAAAGCACAACTGTTAAAATTTCAAACTAAAATTTACAGAAGGGAAGCATGGACAATTGACAGACAAATGGTGATCCAAAATTAGGGTCTAACTGTTGCAGCTGAATTTAAGGAACTGGTTTTGATGGGATTTTTGAAATCTTGTAGTACTCAATTCACCTGCAAAAGGTAAGGAATTTTGTGATCATCTCTATTTTCATGAATATGCCAATATTTAAAGTATGTAATTTTCAAATAATATTTAAAGAAATCTAAGCTTCAGAAGTTTCTGGAAGAAAAATGTAGTTGTTTTTTTTTTTTTTTCTCAGAATGAGCATTAATGGATCTACTGACCTTATTCAGTACACCAGAGTGACTTCCTGAAGGGAACCAAGCTTGCTGAGAGTAGCTCAGGGGCGTCCACTCTTACTCTAGTCATTTCACTGAATTCTAAAGGGATGCTTAGTCAAAGGTAATCAATTTTCTACAACTTTGAAAAGAAGGCATCTTCTAATCCCAGGGAAGTTTTTTTTTTTTTTTTCCCTTCATAGAGTTAATGCTTCACATTTCTTCCTTCAGGGCTGAATGAGTCCACAGGACATCTTATTTTCTCTCTTTAGTAGGCGGGATAAGTCTGAAGTATTTCTTCTGACAATAGTAAACCAGTGGGGCCTCTTACATTTGAATTTGTGTTTTGATGATAAGCTGAGCAAATTTATTTCCATTAATTATGTTTCCATGTCTGTTTCTACATAGTGGAGGAAGATGGACGTAGAAATGTACTGAATCTAAGCATCGGTGTTTTCATGTCCTTTTGTCATAACTGTTTGAAATTCCAATGGCATAGCACTGTAACTAAAGAAGCATAAAGTACAGTAAACTCTTTCCAAAAGAAAACAGAAGTCTTACTAAATTTTGAAAGTGTCATAATCTATGAAAACACTAATTCCAGCAAGTCATCCCATCTTGTGTAGCTGGTTCTCAGAAACACATAACTCATTCTGGAAGAGACACTTGGCAGCCACTATAGCCAGATCTCTAAAATGGCTACCAAATTTCATCTCCTCGTGACAAATTCCTACACAGATTTTTGCTTAAATATAGCATCCTGAATGCACAGCTGCAGATGATGTGGAAAATGGATCAAATTGTACACATTGCAATCTGTGAGGGAGTTTTCTCTCTGGAATGTTGTTTCAAACGACCATGTGGATGCTGTCCCTGGAAGCCTTCCATTTCCCCAGCACATTCATAAAACAATTGGAATGGCGGTACCTGGGTGCTGTTCCCAAAGAGACACGGGATGCAAAACAGCTGCCCTCTCTCTGAAATCATTGTTAGCCAGACATGGGAGCAGGCACTGATTTAGGGATCCCTGATGAAAAATGATTAACTGCAATCTAGAAAAAACACTTGAGATCCTCCTTACTTTTGTGTTTTCACACAGGAATTGCTTTTTGGAGAGTTGAAGAACCTACATGTCACTTGGGAATATTGTCACTTCCACCCCAGCACAGAATGTAACAGTCAGCCCCTTGTTAAGGTTAGCCTTATGGTATGAGCTTAGAAGTGTCATGTCCCTGATGGTTGGGGTTCATATGTGCAATGTGATGACTGTGAACAGAAAATAAAAAGATTCACACAGATTTATGAAGTATGAAATAAACACTGCTTCCTGGAATAAAACACTATTCCAATTGCTCAGCAATAAGTAACTTTCCTACTTACTCTCTCTTTGTATGCTTGTGTGTGTGTGTGTGTGTGTGTGTGTGTGTGTGTGTGTGTGAATGAGAGAGATTCTGTGACAAATTTGGCACACGCTTTAGTAAGTATTTGTATACACAAAACAGATTACCTATATATGAACTAAGAAAGGAGTTACAAAGTGAAACCTGGACATGCCTGTCCAAACCACACTTATTTTCAAGGATAGAGATATAATCTTGTGTAGCACTGAGATCAAGTTTTAAGAGAATGCACAGAGTTCATTTTTATGTTTATACTCCCAAAGTACTCCTATTGTTCTGAAAATAGTAGCCAAAATAATTTTTAAATTGTTTCCTAAAGAATAAGTTGGTCATTAAGTTGAGCAAATTTGTGTGAGGAAATATTGACAAAATGTGTTTTGGAGGTTGATCTGCCAAAGAAGAACTTTGAAAATAGAAGTAACTAAAACCTGAGAATGAAGCTGACATTTAAGAAAGATGCTCCAAACAGACTTTGCATATGTGTTCTAAGAGGTTGAGACTTAGAAATGTTGGAAAGTATTGCCTGTTTAGTCCTCTGAAATCATTTCATAAGAAGCCTCCATTGAATTAAAGTTGTTAGTGGACAAATGTGTTGGTGAAACTGAGCAAGGTGTCCTGTCTTAGAGACACTATGCACACTAGGAAATATAAGACTTCTGGGAGATTTACAATAAAGAAAGCAGTTAACTGGGAATCAGGGAGCCAATTAAGAAGCTTATGGAAAGGAAGCAAACTAATAAGGTTTGTTTTAAAAGGAAAAACCACCAGAATTACAGAAAATTGAGTAAAATAAAGAAACTTAGAGAAGAGAGCAGGGGTCCAAGCATTGTGATAAGATTGACAGTTAAAAAGTGACAAGAAGGATGGAGACGACAGAAGAGTTTCTCAGAATAAATTAGATCTGAGCCCCAAGAACAATGAGAATTGTCAGTCCTGTGGTGTGGATTCTACTAGATCACAGTAAGTTCACAGGAGCAGTATATTATCATGCTGAGGGTGATAAAATTAATTTTCATAATGTTCTGCTTCACCCTGAGCTAATGTTTTGGACTACCCTAAGCCTAGCACATGGGAATTGACCATGTACTAGGCTTAGGGTCAAGGAAGCTGTCAAAAGTTCAATAAAGAAGGGAGACAGATGTAGAACACTTGAAGTGCAATTCAATAGAGAAAACCGTTTGAAGTATGTCACAGTCATGAGACCATGTATGTCAGAGGCAAGACAGTAGAAGCCCTACCTCCCAAGTGAATAGAAGGTTCATATCCTAAAGTAGAAGAAGGTGGACCACAGATACTGGAGTGGATTTAGGCTCAAATCTATTAACCTTACAAATACCAGTTGAAGAACAGTCTAGATGTCACTGGCAGAAGTGTGAGCTAGTTGCTTGCCAGAGTCACCTGGCAGAGGACATGGCACTTGTGACCAAGAAGGCTTTTCTCATGCTAAACTGAATCTTTAGGGCTAGATTGGATGTAGGTTGCTGTATTTGACAGGTTCTCCCTAGTCACAGCCTGCCTGGAAATCAAGATATGAACCTGGGTGTCCTGGATCTCACAGAGATTGACTTGCCTCTGCCTCCCAAGGACTAGAATTAAAGGCACACCACCATGCCTAGTGTTAGAACTATATATTTTGAAAATATTATCTAATTTTCACAATTATGTAGAAAACATGATATTATTGAAGGAAATTATCCTCAGAAATATCGAGAATACTAGGCCATGATCATATACATAGCAACTAACTGAGTTAAAAACATTATGCACTTTGAACTTCGGAGACAGTAATTGTGCTGCTCCCAACAATAGACTATGGAAGAAAAGCTGCCTGGAAAAAACCCATCAGTGAAAGCATAGAAAATCTGCTCAGTAAGCCCACTATCCTGTAGGAGAAGAGGGGCTCAGAATCACCATAAAACAATTTTTCCAGGGCTTGAATGACCTTCAGTAGCAAGGAGGTATGGCTGATGTTTAGAAAACACAGTTTGGCTCATTGTGACTATGCCATATTTTAAGACAGCATTCAGACAGTTTCCCCAGATTCTTGAACCTTTTCCAGACTTCAACATAAAGGTGATTCTTTTCAAGTATAAATGATGACAAAAGGTAAGTATGCATCTTCAGGCATTTAACTTAGTCAAGGATATTTTGAATCTCATCCAGCTTAGATTTTAATTCATTGCAGTCCTAATTCTTAAATACATTTGGAATCTAATGGATCAGTCTACAATAATGGAATGGTTACTCACTTATAAACATGCAGAAAACTACCAGATTGTGCACACACAGAGAGAAAAAAATAAGGAGGGATAATGGAGGGAGAGGATGCCTCTAAAAGGCCAGGGCCTTCTGACAGAAGTAAAAGCATGTTTTTACTTTTTTTCTAAAATTTAAATCTTTATTTTTGCTAATCTTTGAAGTGTAGAATCCCCTCAATTACAATTGTTAGACACAAACCACATTCATGCTGGCAATACTCGTGACTTGGTTATCAGGGAAAATCATAAGCATTTCTGCAACATTTCAATGACCATTTCTATTCTTTTCTGCCTTGGAATTATGCTAATTAGTAGGCCATGGAATCTTCTAGCAATGTGGCCATGTGGCCCACATACTCCTCAGAATAAAAAGCATGTTTTTCTTCAAGTCAAGGAATCTTCCCAAACATGACAGTTGCAGAGCTGCCAGAGGGGTGGATATCAATATAGTATCTACTGGTGGGTCCACAGCTGTGGGGTGTGATGAGGATCAGATTGCTCATGGGCTTAGAAGACTCCTTAGTTTAGAATTCTCCAAATTGGATTGTATTTTTATAGGAGTCGATGGTTGCTAGGGTGACTTTTTGACAGCCAACAGAGACACTTTTTGAATGCTTAATTGACTGAATTCCATTACCCCTGGACAATTGTTACTTCTTCTAAGATTGGAGCAATATTTTCTGCACTCCACTTGGATGTACAAGGAACCGGCAGAAGATGTGGAGTTAGGAAATGATGAATTATTCATTTTGAGAGATAAAGCCAGATAAAGATAAGAGATCTTGAGAACTGGAAAACCTTTATTTCTAAATGATAATTCTCAAATAAACAATAGTCTGAAATCCATTAAAATGATATTCTAAATCTATATTTATATAATAAGTTATTATTATATGGCTGCAATAAGAATAACATGTGTTTTGAAAATTGAAGTCAGAGCATAACTTTGGTAGAAGAATTAACAGAGACTAAAGAGTGCAACTAATTTATAGCCATTTGTAAACAATGTCTCTTTATAGAAATTGTTTCCAGGTTTCAACACTGAGTTTTAGGTAAGGGAGCTGTTTAGTAAGGGGATACACTACATCCAGGTTCCAACACTAAACAGCAGGCAGGAAAATGGGTCCCCAGGGTAGGGAATATCCTGTACCCAGTTTAAAACACAGCTCTATAAGTGAGTTCATAGGTAAAGAATACACTTGAATCTACTTTCCTTGATATCATTCCAGTAATTTCTGTTTTCATCAAATTAATACATTTATTAACCGTGTGTAACCAAAGAATTCCATATATATTAAGCAAATACTGATACTGCCTCTGATAATCAATTTCCAGCACCCATGTGGCTACCAACTTCCATGTCCATAACTCAAGTTGTGGGGGACTCCACCATCCTCTTCTGACTTCCGTGCACATTGCATGACACAGATCCACTTAGAAACATGCAACCAATACATTCATACACGTAATAGTAATAATAAAGTATATTTTAATTTTTTTATTTTATTAATTTTTTATTTATTTCTGTATGTGTATGAATGTACTGTCTGCATGCAAGTCTGTGCACCCGTGTCATGCAATGCCAGGGAGCTCAGAAGAGGGTGTCAGATTCCCCTGGAACTGAAGTTCTCCTAGAATTGGAGTTTCAGACGGTTCTCGGCCGCCATGTGGGTGCTGGGGATCGAACCCAGGTCCTCTGCAAGAGTGGTCAGCGCTCTTAACCGCTAGGCCATCTCTCCAGCCCCAACAAAGTATATTTTTAAAAATTTAAAATCTGAGGAAGTATAAAACATGACTTTATTCTTCATGCTCTTATGTTTTGTGTATCATCTCTGAATCTTTTCAAATTGACTAAAGGCTGAGAGAGATCTCAAAGTGCATTACAGCTGCAGAGATGCCTTCATGCAACCTGACATCAATGAAAATGAGACAAAACCTCTCCTGGAGATATTGCCCAAATGAGATTCTGCCATATGTCCTGAAATATCTTTAGTCTAATGTTCAAAGGAAAGTGTGTCCTGGATCTTCCTTTCCTGACTGCTAATGCTTAATGTAGTTCTCCATGCCACAGGGAAGTCTTCAACTAATTTGCTCCATGATAGAAATCTTTGGCTCTTTCCTTCAAAGATGATCCTGGAAGATGTTACGATCTAATTGTCTCCAGCAGTTACAAGTCCAGTCACAATGATAAAGGATTATTTTTCCCACTCATAGCTTTTTAAAGTGTGGACTGTTGTATTTAAGGTGTGAATTGTTATTTTGCAAGTGTGAACCATTTGAGAGTGGATTCTTTTTATTCATATTGTTGCAAATGAAGTACTGCATGCCTAAGCTACATCAAGTTGACCTCTGAATAAAGAAACAGCTTGACTCAGCGTTTATTTAAAGATCAAGAGTGGAGCTGATATCTGAGATCCTGTTCTTTTAGATGTCTCAAGGAACTGTGTGCTTTAGCCAGGCTTCACTCCTCTTTTAATTTCATTGTAACTATATCCAGTATGAATTGGAGAATTAGAGTTTAGGACATACCCTTCTCTTATTACAGAATCTTGGCTTTTGATCCCTAGGCATAAAGTATCACACAATTTCACACATTTACCAACAGCCTTCTCCATTATTCTCACTGTTTGCAATGAGAATAACATGCTGCTTTCAGCACTTTGGTTAATCACACATATCCACATTCATTCACTATATTGAATAGAAGGCAAAGTGGGATTAAGAGGGACCAAAATCAGGTGCCCAGATCACAAGAAGAGCACATGGCTCAGTGATCTTGTTTACATTATATATTTATATTTAATCTTGTTTTAAGGGATTTACAATATAAGAGCACAGTTGTTTTCACATCACATTGACATTGCTCAGTTTGCCATATAATTAGGTAATTGGTGCTAGCATCCACAGATGAGGGATACCATTCATCATTTGTTTTTCTGGGACGGTGTTACTTCACTCAGCATGATATCTTCTAGCTCCAGCCATTTACCTGCAAAGCTCATGATGTCATCTTTCTTTAACGCTGCATAGAACTCCATTGTGTAGATGTACCACGTTTTCTCTATCCACTCATCAGATGAGGGACACTTGGGTTGGTTACAGCTCCTTGCTATCGTGAAGAGAGCTGCAATAAACATGGCTGTGCATGTATGTCTGCGGTAAGATGACTCCTGTGGGTACATGCCCAGGAGTGGTATGGCTGGGTCAGATGGCAAGTTCATTCCAAGTCTTCCAAGGGTTCTCCACACTGCTTTCCATAGTGGCTGTACCAGTTTACATTCCCATCAGCAGTGAGTGCTCCCCTTTTCCCACAACCTCTCCAGCACTTGGTATCATTTGTTTTCTTGATCCTAGCCAGTCATATTGGAGTAAGATGATATCTTAAAATGGTTTTAATTTGCATTTCCTTAATTATTAGCAATGTTAAACACTTTTAAGATGTTTCTCAGCCATCTTGTCTCTAATTCCTCACTGGTGAAGTCTCTGTCCAGTTCTTTGCTCCATCCATTGAGTGGGTCATTTGCTTTCTTTCTTCTTTGTTTGTTTGAGTAGTTTATATATTCTGGAAATCAATGCTTTGTCAGATGTTTCTGCTGTGAAGGTTTCCTCCCACTCTGTGGGTTTTCTCTTCACTTCCTTTATAGTTTCTTTTGATGTACAGAAGCTGTTGAGTTTAAGGAATTCCTATTTGTCAATGGTTGACCTTAATTCTTGCGAAGCTGCTGTCTGATTTAGGAAGTCTTTTCCTATGCCTATGTCTTGTAGTCTGCTGCCAGCATTTTCTTCTATTATCTTCAGAGTTTGGGGTTTCACGTTGAGGTCTTTAATCCATCTGGAGTGACTTTTGAATAGGAAGAGAGGTAGGGATTTAATTTCATTCTGCATGTGGTGATCCAATTTTGCCAACAGCACTTTCTGAAGATGCTGTCTTTCCTCCATTGTGTCTTCTGGGCCCCCTTGTCAAATATGAGATGGCTGAAATTGTATGTGCTCGAGAGTTTGGATCTTCAGTTTTTTTCCATTTGTCAACAGGTCTGTTTTTGTGACAGTACCAAGCTGTTTTATGACTATTGCCCTGTAGTATAGTTTGAAGTCTGGTATGGAGACACCCCCCTCCCCCTGTATTGCTCTTTTCACTTAGGGTTGTTTTGGCTATTTGGGGTCTTTTGTTTTTCCAAATGAAATTAAGTACTTTTTTTCCCAAGCCTGTGAACAAACTATTGGGGATTTTAATTGGGATTGCATTGAATCTATACAAGAGTTTTGAGTAGAATGGACATTTTTATTATATTAATTTTCCCAATCCATAAGCATGGGAGGTTTTTCCATCTTCTGATGTCTTCTTCAATTTCCTTCTTCAAGGGTTTAAAATTTTTGTTGTAGAGATCTTTGGTGCCTTTGGTTAGGTTTGTTCCTAGGTATTTTATTGTTTTTGAGGCTATTGTGAGTGGGAACGTCTCCTTGAATTCCTTCTTCAGTTGCTTGTTGTTGGTGTAAAGAAAGGCTACTGATTTTTCTAGGTTAATTTTGTATCCTACCACTTTACTGAAGCTCTTAATTGTTTCCAAGAGTTTTCTGGTGGAGTTTTTAGCATCTCTTAAGTAAACAATCATATCATCAGCAAAAAGGGATAGCTTGACTTCCTCTTTTCCAATTAGAACTACTTTAATTTCCTTTTCTTGCCTTATTGCCCTAGCAAGTGTTTCAAGCTCTCTATTGAAGAGGATTGGTGACAGGGGGCAGCCTTCCCGAGTTCCTACCTTTAAAGGGAATGCTTCTGTCATTTCTCCATTTAGGATGATATTGGCTGCTTTCCTGTATAGGGCTTTGATTACATTCAGGAATTATCCCTCCAATCCAATTCCCTCTAGGATTTTAAGCATGAAGGATGCTGGATTTTGTCAAAGGCTTTTTCAGTGTCAATTGAGATGATCCTGTGATTTTTGTCTTTCAGTCCACTTATATGCTTGATGATATTTATTGATTGTCAGATGTTGAACCATCCCTGCATCTCTGGTATGAATCCAACTTGGTCATGTTGGATGATCTTCTTGATGTGGGTCTGTATGCGATTTGCCAGTATCCTGTTTAATATTTTGGCACCTGTGCTCATTAATGAGATGGATCTGTAGTTCTCCTTTTTGCTTGTATCTTTGCCTGATTTTGGTAATAGAATGATGCTGGCTTCATAGAAGGAATTTGGGAGAATTCCGTCTGTTTGTATCCTTCTAAACAATTTCAGTAATAATGGTTGTAAGTCTTTTTGAAATGTTTTATAGAATTCTGCCGTGAAAATGGCTGGGCCTGGCCTTTTTTTAGTTGGGAGGTTTCTTATTACATCTTCAATGTCTTCGTATAATATGGGTCTGTTTAAGCTGTCAATCTCTTCTTGGTTGAGCTTTGATGATTCCCAGGATTTCAAATATACATCTATTTCTATCTAGGTTTTCAAACTTAGCAGAGTAATGTTTTTTTTTTTTTT
>VZQC01007495.1:5538045-5690107 GCA_009823505.1 Rhizomys pruinosus
CTCCTCTGGGCATTGAAGGGAAGAAATGCCTCAGATTGCTGCAGACATCAGGCCTCTCTGTGGATCCTACTAGTAACAACTATTTTTAATGATTCCTAACGAAGCTTACCTTCTAGGTGCCGCAAAGGTTTTAATACAAGAGACTTTCTTAACTCCCCCCCCATAGAATAAGGAGAAATAAGATGATGATGAGGTCGTTCTCCAACTGTAGATTGGAGCCAGCTGTTATAGAGTTATTCTCTTGTAAAATCAGTAAAACTGCCTTCTTCAATTGACTAATGGACATAGAAACTGTGTTTCCTTATCTTTTTCAACATGGGATCTTTTCAGTGTTTCCACTTCTTCTTTCTGGGAGTTTGTCATTCTCTATCTCTCTAGGTGCTCCTTGAGTTTTTCATTCTCTTTTTCTATTTCTCTGACTTTCTCTTTATAGATTTTGATTTCTTTGAGTATGTTCATAATTGTACTTCTAATCTATGTCCTGTGCCATCCCCAGGGTATCCCACTGCAGGAATCTTCCACAGGGTTCATAGAGCTTGGTGTGGAATTATCCTGCACCTTTCCCATGTTGTCTCTTCTTCGTGTCCCTGGCATGTGGGTTTCTCTTTGCCTGTATTCCAATACAAATACCAAATGCTTCTTCACTGTGTTGAAGAGGCTTGCTTTGCTTGTCTCCTTCAGATGTGTTTGGTGTTTGTTTTATTGATTTGCTTTTCTCCTTTTCTCCTTGCTTATGGAGTGTTGACCTGTCTGTGCTTTGGGTGGTCCTGGGAAATCCTCTGTGATCTTGTTTACATTATAAACAGACACTTTTTGTAACAAGGTTAAGCAAAATTCATTAATCCAGATTATGCCCATGCAATAAAGGTCATTCTTACAATTTTGATATCTGATGTTTCTTTTGTTAGATAAATATAAATCATATTTGATGGATGAATTTTGAAGACTCACCTTTTACATCTGTGTTAGTGACAGCTAACTTTTCAAGTTTGGTTGGGAGTAGTCCATGAGATGAAAACACAAACCTAATAAGTTGTAACTCATTGGAGCTTTAGATTTTCTGTGAAATGTGATTTCTACACTGGTTATTCCCTGATATTGAGGACTGAACTTAGAAACTCAGACTTTGTGCACTGCCCAATCAAAACTTCTTCCCTAGTGCAAGCATTTTCTGTTTTAATATGAATATCTACTCTCTCCCTAGTCCCTTCTATTTACTCTCCTCACTAGTTGCAGAAGATATCATTTCAGATGCAAAACTAACTGATCTCATGGGAATTGCTGTAGTTTTGCTTACCCTTGTGTTCCTTTTTAACACCTATTACTTAAAAGCCTTGATGGTTATTCTTACAAAAAGGAAATTCTCAGTGATAAATAAATAGGTTTAGTCTTCTACTGAGAGCAGCAAATTTTCTGGCTGCAAGATTTCCTTGGCATCCAGAAAAAGATCCATGTAGCTCTTTTGTTCCCAAATCCTCCCTTGAGACTATATTTATCATCCTTAAACCAAAGAAGCTGATAGCTGCTGTGCCCATTTTACCACTGAACCTTGGAGAACTGAGCCTTGGAGAACTGTCTGAAAGCATTTGCAGTCCAAGGGCACACCACAGGATTTTAACTAGCAATTTTAAGGCCTTCTGCCAAGAGCCAGATCCAACTGCTATCAAGCAGCTTAAACAATTCCCTACCAACATGCCTGTCCTCCTGTTAAGCAGTAACCATTCCTGCTTCTCTTCACATTCCCCAAAGCAGGGTCCACCAGACTCTTCCAGCCATGTTAGTATCACAGTAAAAACTACTAGAATACATTCCATCATTACCTCTTAATGAAACCTTAACAAACATAATTTAATGTGTTCGTGTTCTGGGGCTGTCCAGTAGTCTATAGTGCTTTTATTATTTTTCATTAATTATGTTTCCGAATGGGAATGCAACCCAGGCCCTTGCCCATGCTAGTATCATGCCTACCACTGAGCTCCAGGCCTAGAACTCCTTGGTACTCTCTTTTGACCCCTGCTACTAGATAGAAAGCTAACTTAATAAAATGCTTTCTTCTCTCTAGTCGTTTTTAAATTCCTGACCTTGAAAGATATTTTAATTCTTATGCATTTCAATACATATAAAGTTCACTGGCTACAAAATTTAATGTGTTCTGTAAATCATTCATCTGGTCAATAAACATGCACAATCTGAAATAATGTAATACTTTGGTTTGTGTATCTGAAACCTAAGGAAGTATTTAGACAATTTTAATATAATTAGAGATGGTGTGAGTTTGCAACACTGATCTAGTCAAGCTGATCAAATTGGAGTCAGTCAATTTTTTTTATTTTTGTATTATTTTGGTGATGTTTTGTGTATTTCAGACATTATTTTTCAGTTCAATTTAGACACATTCCCCTTTCCTTTCCTCCACCCCACCCCAGTTCCTGCATTCTGTCATTCATGTCCTGCATCTTTCTCTCAGTCTTTTTAGAGTTTTTCTCTGCAAAGGTTTATTGTTTTGGGCAGATTTAACAATATCAGTCTGTTCTTTGACCCAGTCTGTATGTTGTTAGGGTTCCCTCCCAATCGTATTGCTCTGAAATATACCTATATAAATGTCATATATGTACCAGAATTATGTCCTCCAAGAATAAATGATTGACAAGATTTCTAATAAGGTACCCTGGAAAGAGTGCTAATGTTCCAAATGTTGCTTATTTCTTACTTCAGGAAATCGCATCCCTACCCATTAATTCATAATGAATGAATATATAATGGAAATAATACCATGAATTGATTTTTTTTCAATCATACAATAATTACATATGTACTTCCATTAATATATGGGCTGTAATTAAAGGTAGCACTATTTATTTTTCAAGTCTAGAATTAATCACAAAGAGTTACTAATACTTAACACAAAAATATTTTAACGGGAAAAGCATTTCAAGATGTTATATAAACATAGATATAAATAGTCTGAGACCCTAGGCATGATTTTACATCATGACATTTTTTCGAACCAAAATGAATTTTCTATATTTTTTTAAATATTAAACAATGATTCCTTTGTATTTTACCAAGAGAGTGTTATATGTCTTTCATATTTAAACTTAGGTCACTAAGGAAATCTCAAAGTCATCTTAAAACACCCTTATAATATGTTTTTTAAATTATTTCTTCTCAGTAAATTTATACATTATTTGAAAACCTAGGTTTCCACTTAGCTTTAGCAATTGAAGGCAAAGTTAAGGAGAGGCAGGACAGAAGTATATACTGGAATTTTCAGAAAGGAAATTATATATCATTTTCTTCTGGCTCAGGTGGGGGTAAATTCAGTACTTGGCTTTTGAATTATGAAAATAGTACTTTTCCAAAGGAAGAAGGGAGAGGAGGCTTATAATTGCTGGGCCTAGAGTCAGGCATGACAAACACATCTGCCCCTCAAGAGGTTAATGGAACTCAGTTTAAAAAAGAGGCATGTTTACTGCTAATAAATAAATCAGTCCACAAAGAAATGCCATAAGGAGGGACTCCAGCCCAAAATTTCACTGTTGTTCTTGGCTCACACTTATCAGGTGAGCTGCACTGAAGCCAGGTTTTTGAGAGGAGCAGCTATATGAGAAGAGAGACCTTCCCAGTGTTTCATGCACTGTTTTGCAATGGGGGACGGAGAGTAAAATCACAGTGCAAACGGCATCTAATACATGTCATTTGATCAACTTGATCAACTTGATTTTTCTAAGTAAATATTATTGTGCTAATCACCAAAATGAAGGAAATAAAATAAAGAAATATTTCACCTAAAAGGTCACTTAAAGCAAATCTTTAGCATGACACATGCATGTTGTAGGCTCAGTAAAGTGTGCACACTGAAAGGTGCTCTCATCAGGTGTACTTGAAAACATCTCACACATGCATCTCAAAGATAAGATGATCATCCCACTATGCAACTAAACATTTATGGACTTCTCCAGCACAGATTCCCCATAGCTATGCCAGGAATTTGGCAGGTATCTCTCTGTGAATTCTTTGCCAGAAACAATTTGAAGCAAAGTAGCTTTTTTTGTTCTGGTTGCTGTAGTTTTAGATGTAAAAATAGCATAGTTTCTTAGTCCTCAGAAACCTGTTGGCTATATAAAGAGTAAATAATCAAAATACAATAAAATAGGAAAATACATAAAATGACCCATACGGTGTAGCAAACAGCTAAGCTCTTACCAAATGAAATCCAACAAATTAAAAGAATTTTCATATTCTATGTTTAACTAGGACAAATTTTAATAGTTAACTTGTTGGGTAAATATTTTCATCATACTGTCAAATGCAAATTAATCCCATGAGAATTCCCCACATATTATCTGCATTCCAATACCAGCCTTACATATTTTCAGATCTACAGAACACAGCATATTGATTGCAAAATGAAAGCCTGATGATTTACTTGTTGAGGATTAAAATGATGCTATAAGGCTCATCAGACTATTACCTTTGAAATGATCATGCATCAGGGATTATCTGTAATCTCACTGTCTTAAAAAACTTCATATTGTCTACAAAAGAATATTAGAAATTATGCCAGGTCTCTTGGCATACACCTTCAATATCAGCACTTGGGAGACAGGGGCAGGAGATTCTCTACATAGTGAGTTCCAGGCCAGCTGGGGCTACAGATACACCTTGACTCAAAAATGACCAAAATAAAAATAAAAAAGATTAGCCATCATCAGATCTGAAATTGTGTCTGTTTAAAAGAAATCCCATTGCTGATTAAATTTTGCAATGATTATCTGAACCCAGAACAGGTAGAGGTACATAAAATCTTTATGTAGTGACATGGGATAATATTTATATACAAGCAAATAAAGAGGTGACATACTAAAGCTACTGAAGCAGTTTCAGTGGATTAGTGAAGTATTTCCTTTATTGTGGCATGATTTCTTGAGACATTTGCCTTGTGTGGGACTGGTGTGATTAGTTAGCAGCCTAAGATTGTCTGGAGTAGTTTCTTGTATATGAAATTCATATGCAATATGAAATTATATATACATATATGTGTACATATGATACATATATATGAAATTATATATAAATATATATTTATATATATTTATATATATATTTATATATATATATTTAAAGAAATTGGAGATGGGCATAAAAATAGAAATAAATCAAATTTGTCCTGAAACACAGTGTTTTATTCATTTGCTATTCCTCAGCGATATGTATTAATCATGGAGATATGTTTGCCATCTAAATATGTAGTTGCTCACACTGGGAACAGATGGAAAGGATGAGAATATTAACAACTAGCGGCACTGAAGAACCATGATGCTTCAATAAAACAGTCACAAGCATCATCATCCTAGAGGTTATCATATGCAATATCTCATTTTAGATTTATGTGATGAATTATTAAGAGAGATCCCTTTCAATGATTATAAAAAACAAGGTTTTGACTAAACGAGGATCATATTCTTAGAAAGAATGAGATCTCTGATTTGCTCTCACAAATTTGATCATATCCAAGGAATCTTTCTATAGAAACAATGGTATCAAAAGGGAAAGACTGACTGTCATTTTTCTTTCCACAGGCTTATTTTATTCTACAATAGAAATATAAAATCAGGATATTAATAGGTCTTAGAGATCCTACAAATCTATTTGGTTAAATAATAAAGGGAAAGCTCCCTAAACCAAAAGGAAGCTGAATGTGTACATGCAGAGATAAGCAGAGGGGCCATAGATCAGAACTCAAGAAAGAAACAGAGGCCACAGGAGAAAGACCATAAATAATCGATAGAAAAAAAAAAAAACTGATTCATTTCCAAATTACTTTGGAAAATATTGTTACCTTACCTAAAGTCCATTGTTCAGTTGCCAGCACATCTATCTGAATTTAGAATCTGTATCATCAAGCATTCACATTTTCTTTCTTTCAAATTATCTTCCTCAGTTGGTACCCTTCATGTGTAAATGAATGTGAGGAAGGTTGTTTTCACCGAAATGTGAGGACACTAAAAGTTTTGGGATAAGGAAACAAACAAAATGAATTAGAAATCCATTGGATTATAGATCTCAGTAGTCTTTTGAAGCACTCATCTTTGCCGCGCTGTGGACTTTACCGCCGTCTTGACTCTATGCACACAATATGCAGACTTTGGATTCCTCATGGCGTCATGCCATGCAATGCCAAAATTACTTCCTAAAAACTCGGCTCAGAGGCTACTGCACTAAATTCTTCTTTTTTAGAAAAATGGTACGGAAGACCAAGACTTTCAATACATTTCTGCTGTTATTACTTGGCCAGGGATGTTGGCACACACCTTTAATTCCAGCACTCAGGAGGTAGAAGCAGGTTGATTTCTGTGAGACTGAAGCCTGCTGGATCTATATAACAAGTTCTAAGTGAACGTGGGTTACTGGAAACCTTGTCTTAAAAAAAAAAAAAAAGACAAAAGCAAAAACCAAGAATAAAATGAGCATTTGTGTTAGAATGCTCGGTTTGCTTTTAAAGATTTCTGTGAATTCCTTACTTGATTTTCATTAAAAATTAAAAAAGAAAATGGGAGGCTGGAGAGATGGCCTAGCAGTTAAGAGCACCGACTGCTCTTGCAGAGGATGCAGGTTTGATCCCCAGCACCCACATGGTGGCAGAGAACCATCTTTAACTCTAGTTCCAGAGGAATCTGACACCTTCCTCTGGCCTCCATGGCATTGCACGACACAGATGCACAAACTTCCATGCAGACAATACATTCATACACATAAAAATAAAATTTTTAAAAATTAAAAAATAAATAAATAAAAATTAAAAAAATGATTAAGATTAAGGTAAAATTTCTATGAATTTCTGAAATGGCCCTAAAAACACTTATGTCCTTTTTTGTTATGTATTTAGGCATATTCTTACTACTAATTTTTTTTTTTTTTTTTTTGGTTCTGGGAAAGACAGGGATCTCCCTTTGTTACCCCAGCGGTCCGGGGAACTCCTTTCTGTAGCCCGGGCTGGCTTTGTTTGTTGTGGGGGAAAACTCACAAAGTTTCTTCCTCCTCTGCCTCCTAAGTTGCTTAGGAACTAAAGGTTGTGTGCCACCCCACCACCCGGCCTTCCTTACCTAACACTAATTTTTTATTAAAATCAAAGTTTGATCTAACTCCAAATCTACCAAAGATAGTATATGTCCTATATTATGAAACAGTTAACTAATATTTAATTCATAATGTAAAAAGAAAGAACGAGTAAGAGAAAGAAGAAAGAAGAAAGTCAATCATTTCAATATCTCTAATTTTATAATTTTGCTTTGGATTTTATATATATGCGTTTATTTATATATATATATATATATTAATATATAATATATATATATATATATTTATATATATGAACTGGTCTAAAATAAAATTATTTATGTATTATTATCAATAAATATATGATTAACACATGTATTATGTTACATTCCTATATACTCAGGGTTGCATAAAAATTATCAGACCAAAATGGTGGTGAGTAGAAAAAGTTTAAGAAGCCTGGTCTGTGTTTCCCTGGGAGACATAATCCTTAGTGACATCATCAAAACTGGGAGTATTGCCCAGAGAATGGGATTCATTATTAATTATTGTTAGTTATTGAGCAGTGACTATGTACTTTGGATTGTTCAAAACACAGGAGACAAGGGCTCTGGGCTGAGAGTATGAAGTGAGCTTAAATTCGTTAAAACAGGCTGATTCTGCTGGTGCATAGACAGTAGTGGGATCTGTGTCCCTGTGTTCTCCTCATAGCTCCATTTGAGGGAGGGGGGCATACAAATCCTGTCAGAGAGTCTGCTCAAAGAGTGATACTCTCTATTATTCTGCATTTTCTCTTTGGTCAACTAGCAATTCAGGATGCCTCCTTATCCATTGAGAAGGAACAGTCAAGTCAATGCATTTTATGTTTGCCAAGTCTTGATGAATTTATATCTTTTTACCTGTAGGCAGCCTTTTAGATGATATTATTTCAGAAGTGCCGAAACATTGAATGATCCACTTGCCTAATGTTAAAAGGAGGATTGCTGACATTTGTTGCTGACTGTGTTGTGGGAAAGATGTTCAGTGGTGCATAGTGTTATCTCATTTAAGGAAAAATAAAAACCTTTTTTTTTGTATTTTTTGTATTTTTGAGGCAGGGTCTCCCTTTAGTCCCAGCTGGCCTGGAGCTCTGCCTCCTGAGTGCTAGGATTAAAGGCATGCCCCACCACACCTAGCTAAATAAAAACAATTTTAAGAGTAAAAACATATTTCTTGTGTAGGGCCCCCTGAGCTTCTGTACAAAGCAGTTGGACATAATGCATTTTGGAAACAACAACAACAGAAAATACTGCATCAAAGAACTGACTGAAACAGAGAACTTCTGCTCAAAACAGTCAACGTCCCCATGGAAAATATTGAGAAAGACTAAGAGATGGAAAGCATGTTTGGCAGAATGCACGAGCTCTGACGGGGTGGGGGAATGAGCGGGAACACGGTGTGCTAGATTTGTTATAAAATTAAATAAATAAATACAAAAAAAAGAAAAAAGAAAGAGTAAAAACAATAAGATGCAGTTTGAAGAGATGGCAGAGTAACGGATTATAAGTTAATAGTCTTGTCTAATAAAGAAAAGGATTCATGGTACAATACCATCCCTCCCATGTTGTTAACATTCAGTTTCGTTCGAAGGTCTATGGGGTTCTTTTTGCCTCTCCTCCTTGCATGTAGTCCCAACTTAGGAGGCAAAGAGGCCCTTACCTTGTTGTGGGGGCGCTTGATCCCTGGGCCAACCCACCTGGTAAACATCCCATTGCTGATGTCAGAGCTCCTGGTAATATTTTTGCCTGGTGCAATGCCCTAGGCTTAGTAATTATATTTGGGTTTCTAGAACAGGAGAGTATCCCTTCCACATTTCCATTCTAGTAGTGAATTAAGAAAGCAGTTTTTTAAACCGTGTTTTCAAAGAGATTACCTCAAATAGTTGGTCTCCAATCTAGCAGTTGGGGTACGCCGCCTCATCATTGGTCATATTTCATTCTCTTTGTTCTATGGGTGGGAGGCAGGAAGATTCTCTCCATATCAAATCTGTGTGGCACATAGAAGGTTATTTCAGTTAGACTCATTTATAAATAGTTGTTTACATGTAGGACCACAGAGGGGTTCGATGTTATGGGCAATCTGAGGCTTTTCTTCACTGTGAAATGGTTAGATGGGTCAGCCTTTCCGTTGTCCTTTTGGTACATTCCTGACTCAATGCAAACCGTAAATCTTTTCTTTTTCAGCCGTAAAGTTGGTGACGTTTTGTCCTGTTGAACAACAAATCTTTTCCTCAGCATAGTTTTAGTTTTAAAGAGATTTGAATTGCAAGGGTGTGATGAAAAGGTTTCAGGTCTTTTTGTAGCCCCCCCCCCACAACCACCTTTTTTTTGAGCATATGAGTCTCCCCAGGACATTGTATTATCATGACTAAAATGGGCCTGGACAAACTGTCAGCCCATTAAAGAACAGCAGAATTGACAGAGTCCAAGTCAACAGCTGCCAGAAGAGAGTGGAGGGAGGGTGTATTTCCCATCCATCCACCTGGGCCCCTGTTTCTAACCGTGGAACCACCTGCGGAAAGGGGGCGTGGTTAGAATGTTAAGGCGGGCGATTGGGGTGAATGGTGAAACCGCAACGTAGTCTGGACCCGCATTTGATCAACTTGATTGAACAAACAAGACCCTGTCACCCCGCACCCACCACGGACTGGTGGGGCTTGGAGGGGGTTATAGAGGCACAACCCCAGGCAATAAGGTTTTTGTGCAGGAAGGATGTTTGTATTCATGGATTATCACTTTTAGCTAAAAATGAAAAAAAAAACTGAGAGAAAGATGTAGGACAGTTATGGCAGAATGCATGATCTGGGATGGGGTGGGGGTGGGGGGGGGAGGGAAAGGGAAATAAGCCTGAACTGAATTGGAAAAATGTATGAAATGCACAAAGCATCAATAAAAATTAATTTAAAAAAAAAAAAGAAAAGGATTCTTATTTTGCTAGCAGGCATATTTTCTTATGTGAAGCCATTTTTTTTAACCTATCCAGGACTCAGAGAAGTGTGTCTAAGAAGCATTCATGGCTAACCTTTTCTGTTTATGAAATAAGAAGGAACAATACTTTTATTCAGAAACTGGAAGGCCACAGACTGAGGTAATTTAAACTTATAAAGATAAATAAGCAAAAGATAAGAGCAGAAAGAAAAATCACCCCAGTACTCTAATAGCTAGGACACAGTTGGAGGACATAGTCATCAAGAATTCCACCATCCCTTGTCGACTTGACACCAAATCAGTTCTGTTTATGTCACATTTCCTTTCTGAATACAGACAATAAGAAAGCCAAGATCTCATTTAACATGGTACAACTATCACACTCATAACCAAAAACGTGCCATTTCTCTCCAAGAATACATGGCAATGTGTCTTGAAGTGCATTGTCTTTTAGAACAGTGTAACTTATGATCATATTGATTTTAAACTTTAAAATACTGTTATCTTAATGTTGTATTACAAAGTAATAAATAGGGGGGGGGGGCAGCTGGGAGAGGGTCTCGCTCTGAATCCATCTACGGGGTCCCCGGCCCAGAGGGACCGCGCTTGGGTGAGCTGAGGGTCGCGTTTCCCTCTGCTCTGGTCCCAGCTGGACTTGTGGGCGGGAACGGGGGTCGCAGGGGAGATGCCATAACGCGCCAGGCCAGGCACACAGCTCTACAGCTCTAGGCGTGATCTGGCGGGGGGCAGCTGGGAGAGGATCTCGCTCTGAACCCGTCTACGGGGTCCCCGGCCCAGAGGGACGGTGCTCGGGTGAGCGGAGGGTCGCATTTCCCTCTGCTCTGGTCCCGGCTGGACTTGTGGGCGGGAACCGGGGTCGCAGGGGAGACGCCATAACGCGCCAGGCCAGGCACACAGCTCTACATCTCTAGGCGTGGTCTGGCGGGGGGCAGCTGGGAGAGGGTCTCGCTCTGAACCCGTCTACGGGGTCCCCGGCCCAGAGGGACCGGGGCGCATGCTAGATCAGGCACACAATACCCCCCCCCCCNCCCCCCGCGCCAAGTGAATTTCTAAGAATCCAAGTGGTCTTCCTTTTGGAGAACCTCCAGAACAGAAAGAGAAGACTAACTTAGTCTTCCAACATCCAATATATACACAAACTGAAAACCTGAAACCTAACCAAGTCCAAATTACACATAAAAAAAAAAGCCATCGGAAGGCAGGCAAATCGGAAGGAGGGCCAAGCAAAACCATCCGCTAATATTGTGAAAAGTCGTTAGTGACTTGAACCACAAAAGGGAAATTCATATGCCAGGGACACGACGGAAGGGAACAACATGGGAAAAGCAAACTAGATACTCCTACACCAGGCCCTACCAAACCTGGGAGGAGATAGCCACAATGGGATTCCCTTGGAGGAGACCCCAAGGAACAGATCTTAGGAGAATAATAATTGCAGACATATGCCAGAGAAATTAAAGATAATAAAAAGAATCAATGAACTAAGGAGAGAGAAATGAAAAACTCAAAAAGGGACCTAGAGGCATACAATGACAAACTTCGGAAAGAACTAAAGGAACAGAATGACAAACTCCAGAAAGAACTAGAGGGATAAAAAAAAACAAACTTCCGATGGAAGTGGAAACAACTGAAAAAGAAGGCCAACCAAAGAAGAAAGGGGAGCACCAAGAAGAGATTGAGAAGCACAAAGAAGAGATTGAGAAGCTCAAAAAGGAAATGGAAAGTACTAAAGAAAACCACAGGAGAGGAAACAAAAAAGGATTAGAACACTCAGTCAATTCAAAGAAGAAAGAAAGGAAAAAGCCTCAGGAAGCTAAATGGAGAAGCAGAACAAAGAATATCAGACCTGGAGAAGATAACACAGAGCATTAAAAAGCTCAAATAAAGATTATGAAAATTTAAAATACACAAAAGTGGAACCAACCAGGAACTGTGGGACAACTATGAAAAGGGACCAAACCTCTGTATCATAGGAATAGAGAAGGAGAAGAATCCAAGGTAGAATAGTATTGATCAGATTTTCAATGGAATAATAGATGAAAAATTTTCCCCAAACTAAAAATAGACAAGCCCATTCAAATACAAGAAGTGCATAGGACCCCAAAGTTAGACAAGATCAGAAAAGAAACACCCCCACGCCATATTCATTAGTTAAATGCTAGATGCCCAAAAAAGACAAAATTCTGAGGGCCACAAAAGGAAAAACAAGTCACATACAAAGCGAAACCCATTAGTATTACAACTGACTTCTCGCCTCAAACCATGAAAGCAAAGAAGAAACATGGATCAAAGCATCCCTGTGTTAAGGGACTATTGATGCCAACCCAGGATACTTTACCCAGCAAAATAGTCACGACTTTACTTGAAGGAGAGAGAAAAAAAATCTTCCATGACATAAAAACAAGATGATGGAATACATATCTGGAAAACAAACTCTTCAATAAAATACTTGAAGCAATTCAAAGGGCAGAGATGAGGAGAACAATCCAAACACCTAGGAAAAGAAATAACCAAAAACATAACCATTAGGATGCAAAATCAAGGCTAGTAAGTCCCAGAATGGATAATAAAGTGAAGGAAAGCAACATCCATCTTTAATTTGTAACCTTAAATATTAATGGGCTAAATCCCCAATCAAAAGGCATTGACTGGGAGAACATGGGTTAGGAAACAAAAACCCATCTATATTGCTGTCTACAAGGAAACCATCTCAATTTCAAGGATAGGCCACCAACTTTAAGTGTGAAGGGATGGAAGAAAGTATTCCCAAGCAAATGGTACACAAAAGGAAAGCGGGTGTGGCTATTTCTAATATCATGACAAAAAGACTTCAAAGCAAAAGAAAATCAAAAGACAAAGGAGGCATTACATCTTATTAAAGCTATGAAACAATTGACGATGGAAATTCACAATCATAAATATATGCACAAAACATCAGTGCACCAAACTTTATTAAAGACAATTCTTCAGGATCTCAAGGCACAGATTAACCCCACCACACTAATACTAGGGGACTTCAAATACCACATTAAGTCCTCTAGAAAGATTCACACAGGGACAAGGATAAACAGAGAGACATCTGAACTAAATGACAATACACCAAATGGACCTCACAGACATCTACCGAATATTTCACCCAAACACCAGAGAATACAACTTTCTACTCAAGCACTCATGGAACATTCTCCAAAAATAAACAGAGAGACAAAAACAAAACAAAAAAAAAAAAAAAAAAAAAAATCAACAAATAATAAAAAGATTTGAAATAATCTCATGCATTTTATCAGAATAAAACTCAATATCAACACCAGAATAAAACCTACAATCCCACAGGAACACATGAGACTAAACAACACTCTCTCTGCAATAATGAGTGGGTCAAGGAATAAATAAAGAATAAAAAAAGAAAATAAAACATTCCGAACTGAATGACAATGATAAACCAACACAGCAAAATCTATGGGACACTCTAAAAGCAATCATAAGAGGGAAGTTTTATAGCACTAAGTGTACCCACATTAAACAAAAACAGAAAGAGCACAACGGAACCATCTAACCTTGCAGCTAAAAATACTTGAGAGACAGCAACAAATGCAAACCCTAAACGGAGCAGAAAGAAGAAATAACAAAATCAGAGCAGAGATCAATGAAATAGAAGCAAACAAAGAAAACCATACAAAAAATTCAATTTATTCCAAAAAGCTTGTTCTTTGAAGAATAAACAAGATAGACAGACCTCTAGCCCAGGTTAACCAAAAGAAAAGAACCAACTCACAAAATCATAGAATCTGTGATAAAGGGGAAATATTTCACAACAACAATGAAAAAGATCCAGACAATCATTATACGGCACTACTTCAAAAACTATATATTTCTACTAAGTTTGAAAACTAGAAGAAATGGTCAATGGAATATCTAAAATCCTGGGATCACCAAAGCTCAACCAACGAAGAGATCGACAGCTTAAACAGACCATAGTACAGGAAGAAAATGAAGATTTCAATAGTAGCCTCCGAACCAAAAAATGCCCAGGCGCGGATGGATTCCATGCAGAATTCTATAAACTATTTCGTAAAGACTTACAAACATTAATACTCAAACTTTTTAACTAGAAGGATACAAATGGAGCGACTTCTCCCAAATTCCTTCTATGAAGCCAGCAGTAACGCTACTACCAAACCAGGGAAAGATACAAACAAAAAGGAGAACTTATAGACCCATCTCCCTAATGAACACAGATCCAAAATTCTAAACAGGGATTCTGGCAAAAATCGGATACAGACTCACATCAAGAAATTATCCACCACTTGATCAAGTTGCTTCATACTCAGACATGCAGGTGGTTTTACGCATATGAAAATCAGATAAATCATCATCAATACATATCAATGGACTGAATGGACAAAAAACCATCACCATCATCTCAATTGATGGCGGAGAAAAGCCTTGACAAAATCCAGCACCTTTTCATGTTTAAAGTCTGGAGGAGAATTGGTCTGGAGGGATCATTCCTTCAATGTAATCAAGGCCATTATACAGAAAACCCACAGCGCAATATCATCCTAAATGGGGAAATGACAGAAGCATTCCCCTTAAAGGTAGTGGAAGACTCGCCAAGGCTTGCCCCCTGTCACACTCTCTTCAATCATAGTTGCTAGAACCCTAGCTTGGGCACACATTAAGGTCCAAGGGCAAGAAAGGACATTAAAGGAGTTCTATCATTGGAAACGCAGTAATTCAAGGCTATCCACTTTTTGTTGATGCATATGTTGTCTACTAAGGCGATTAGCAAGAACTCCACCAGAACAAATCTAGAAACGCGATAAAGAGCTTTGGTAAAGTGGCGGATACAAAATTAACCCTCTAGAACAATCAGTAGGCCTTTCTCGTACACCCAACAAGCAATGCAATAATGAAGAAGGACTTACAGGAGACCCTTCCCATTCACAATAGCTCAAAAATCAAAATAATACCTAGGAACAACCTAACCACAAGACACCAAGGATCTCCTACAAACAAAAATTTAAACCCACTAAAAAGGAAAATTGCGGAAACTCAGAGTGGACAAACCTCCCACGCTTCCATGGATTGGGAAAATAAATATAGCTAACAAATGTCCATCTACCCAAAACTAGTGTACAGATTTAACAATCCAATCAGAATCCCAAGAGTTTCTTCACAGGCCTGAAAAAAAAATCCTCAATTTCATTTTGAAAAACAAAAGGAACCCGAATAGCCAACAGCAACCCTTGAGTGAAAAGAGGAATACAGGGGGATCGGTATACCAACATCAAACTATATACAGGGCTATAGTCATAAAGGACAGCTGTTACTGGCAAAATACAGCCCAGTTGACCATGGCAATAAAACTGAAGATCCAACCTGATCTCATACAATTTCAGGCCATCCTCATATTTGAAAAGGAGGGTCCTAGAAGACACATGGAGAAAGACAGCATCTTCAGCAATGTGGTGCTGGCAAAACTGGATTTCACCCTTGTAGAAGATGAATATAAACCCCTTACCTCTCACCTGTAATAAGGTCAATCCAGATGGATTCCAAGACTACCTCAACTGTGAATACCCCAAACTCTGGTACGGTGATTTAGGAAAAGAACTTGGCAGCGAGACTCTCAAGACATAGGTGTAGGAAAATACTTCCTAAATCAGACAGCAGCTGCACAAGAATAAGATCGACAATTGACAAATGGGACCTCATTAAACTCAAAAGCTTCTGTACATCAAAGGAAGCAATAAAGGAAGTGAGGAGAAGAACCCACAGAGTGGGAGGAAACCTTTACAGCTGATACATCTGACAAAGCATTATATTTCCAGAGTATTACAAGCTACTCAAAAAACAAAGAAGAACAGGAAAACAAATGATCATTCAAAAGGTGGAGCAAAAGATCTGAATAGAGACTTCACAGAGGAGGAGGTTAGAGATGGCCCGAGAAACATCTTTGAGAAGTGTTCAACATCTCTGATAATTAAGGAAATGCAAATTAAAACACTCTGAGATATCACCTTACTCCAATAAGACTGGCTAGGATCAGGAACACGAATGATTAACCAATTGCTGGAGAGGTTCTGGGGAAAGGGGAACACTCATCCATTGCTGGTGGGAATGTAAACTTGTACCAGCCACTGTGGAAAGCAGTGTGGAGAACCCTTAGAAGACTCAAAAATGAGCCTTCCATTTGACCCAGTCATACCACTCCTGGGTATATACCCACAAGACAAATTACTGCAAAGATATATTGCACAGCTATGTTTATTGCAGCTCTGTTCACAATAGCAAAAAGCTTGGAACCAGCCCAGGTGCCCTTCAACTGACGAGTGGATAGAGAAAATATGGTACATGTATACAATGGAATACTATGCAGCAGTAAAGAGGACAACATCATGAATTTGCAGATAAATGGATGGAGCTGGAAGACATTATGTTAAGTGAATGTAACACAGTCCCAGAAAAAACAAACCACAAAAATGGTCTGTCGCTCATATGTGATGCTATTACCAAACAACCCAGATATAAATATTCTCATGGATGAGGGATGTCATAGTAAAAGAACAACAGAAAGACTGCCATCAGAAAATGGACTAAATGGTGAATTGGAAAGGGGGGGATGGGTGGGAGAGGTACACGGGTGTATATTCGATTTAGGCCATATTTAATTGACGTTGAGCTCAGCAAAGTACCCAGTTTCGCCTAGACACTGTCTACAGGAACCATGGTGTTTAGGACTTACGTAAAAGTAAACATGTGTATTTAAACAACATTGGTTTACAGAATCTGATAAAAATGGTAATGCATCTGAATTAAATGGAATATAATTCGCTGTTGCCCATATTTGTCTTTACATAAAATCTGTAGAGGCAAGAACTTTGGGATTGACACATACAAATGTTCTCTATAATTTCTTGTGTACAGTATCACCTTGTAGCATTCTCTTTAAGATGATTTAACGTAAAAATTTAAGTTTGCTTCCCAAGTTAATCATATATAGTCACCCCAAAAACACATGGGTGAATTTGATGAAATCTGTGCCTGACTCCACCCTATAGTCTTGTATAATACAACTGTCTTCTGGAGACTCATACGCAAAAAAAAGGGGGGGGGATAAAAAGACATGAAACCTTTTCATCAAACCCTTCAATTCAAATCTTAAAACTAACTAATGGAAAAGATATTGTTTGTCCAACAGGACAAAACGTCACAATAAAGGCTGAGAAAAGATACAGGTTTGCATTGAGTAGGATTTACAGAAAATGGCAACGGAAAGGCTACGTCTGAACATTCAAAGGAAGAAAAGCCTCAGATTGCCATAAACATCGAACCCCTCTGTGGAACCTACATGTAACAACTATCTATAATGATTTCCTAATGAAACTTACTTCTAGTGCCACAAAGGTTTCAGATATGAGAGACTTTCTTGCCCTTCCCCCCCATAGAACAAGGAGAAATATGACGATGATGAGGTCGTTCCCCCCAACTGTAAATTGGAGACAACTATTGTAGAGGTAATCTCTTATAAATACTGTTTAAAAGTTTTCCTTTAATTGACTACTAGACATGGGAACTGTGGAAGGGATTTCTCTCTGTTCAGAACCAAATATAATACTAAAGTCCAGGGTCTATGCACTCAGGCAAAATATTAAACAAGGGCTCTGACATCAGCAATGGATTGTTCTACCAGGTGGATGTTGGCCAGGGGTCCAAGGCCCCACAAAAGTAAAGGCTCCTGGCCTCTAAGTTGGGATACCTACAGGAGTAGACGCAATAAGACCCTGCTGCCGAAGACCTGACATTAATATGGGAGGGATGTGTATTGAGACCACACATGCAAGTGAACAGATGCCCTCTGGAATACCAGAGAGTGTACAAAGGCCACTATAAACCAATAAAGCAAATATGTGTCTCCCTGAGTCAAGCAAGACTCGCCCGTCAGCACCAGCTACACCTCACCTTGGCCTGGTGAAATACTGTGCAGCAGAGGCAGCCTATGTGCCTGTATATCCCAAATCTAATTGGTATTGTCTCTCCCCTTGGAGAAATAACCCATGGCTGATGCCACAAGCTTACATCATCTACAGGTTCAGGAGATGTTATAAGCCACAGTAAGACCCTGTCAATTTAACAGGGGGAAAATTGTTATTCATGGATTAAATATCCAAACTGTGTCTATGCTAAAGTAAACCTACCATAACTATTAGTGCTGCTTAATTACCTATATATCTTAATTGCTTATGCTTCATTTTATTAGCTAGGAGTCGAATGGTTATTCCTGACCCATAACTGTCAGCTTTTGAAAGAAAACAGCCAGATTGACCAGAATCCAAGACAACAGCTCACAAGAGAGAGTGGACTGTTTACCTCTCATCCACCTGTGCCCCTTTTCTAAGCCCTAGGGAACAACCTGCGGAAGATGGGGGCGTGGTAGTACGAATGTTAAGGCTGCGTTGGGCGTGAATGGGAACTACACAATGTTGTCTGAACATCTCATTTGATCAACTTGATTGAACAAACAACCTGTCACCCCCACTGGATGGTGGGGCTGTAGGTGTTTGGGAAAAACAGCCTGCAGATAGATTTTGCATGAAGGATGCTTGTACTCATGGATTATCACTTATAGCTAAAAATGAAAAAAAAAAACTGAGAGAAAGATGCAGAACAGTTATGGCAGAATGCATGATCTGGGATGGGATGGGGGTGGGGGGGAGGGAAAGGGAAATAAGCCTGAACTGAATTGGAAAAAATGTATGAAATGCACAAAGCATCAATGAAAACTAATTAATTAAAAAAAAGTAATAAATAAAATAACATAAAGTAAAATAGAAACAAAACACATATGTATGATGTGTGTGTATGAGTGTTTGTATTCACATGCATAATCTTAACAAAATAGGATACAAAAGCCACTCATGGCAATTACAATCTTTGATTCCATACCTGTTCACATGCCCTCAGCTGGTATTTACTATGATTTTCGTTTTACTTGCTATTCTGTATATTCTCTGCCCTCAATAAGCACCTCAGCACTCCTCTTTATCTCCATTGAGAAGAAACAGTCAAATTTCTCCTAGCAGCCTGGATCAACCACTCCTGCTAACATTGTAACCGAGCAATTTTAGCTTCCATTACAGTGACTCCTAGCAGAAGCATTCTTCTCTCTGGAAAGAATGCTTTCTAAACCAGTGTAAGGTAGTGGAAACAGGGAAGAAAAAAAAATGTTAATGAGTTGCTAGGGTTATTCCTGGACCCATGAACCCTAGCTATTACAGAAACAGTATCATATATTGGATGCTGATTCAGAATACATATATTCCTGTGGAGGAGCCTGACTCAGCATTCCTATTTTCTCGTTGGTGCTATAACTGTGCCTTTTAAAAACTACCCCATCTTTATAATAAACCGGTGAGAACATTTTAAAACTAGTGAATTCTATGAGCATGAGCCAAGTGCCACACTTCTTTTTGTTGTGAAGTGACTTCCTTGGTAAGCAATGCTGTGTTCATAGGCCTATTGGTCAATAACAAGGATGGTCTGGGAAAGAGGCAGATTACTAGCTATAGAATATGATTATTGAATTCCTTTCTGCTGAGGTCATCTTTTGATGACATATATATAAACATATATAACCATGTATATGTGTATATATATATATCTCCATATATTCTTTCCTCCAACATCTGCCTGACCAATTTGCCACTTATGTTCCAACTCCCCAACCATTTGTCTATGTCAGGCATGGTGGCACACACCTTTAATCCTAGCAGTCGGGGAGGGGGGTAGAGGCAAGCAGATCTTTATAAGTTCAAGGCCAGCCTGGTCTACAGAGTGAGTTCCAGGACAGCTGGGGTTACAGGGAGACCCTGTCTCAAAAAGACCAAAAAAAAAAAAACATTCAGTAAATAATCATATCCCAGACCATTTTCCTTCTGTCACTATCTGACATCATTTTTAAAATCTGTTCTTATACAGACCAACCAGACTTTTGATTTTACTAATTAGCTTTCTCAAGAAATTTATTAGTTTTATCTTTTGTGCATGTGTATATTACATGTATGTGTGTAAGTGTACCCATGTCCAGCAATACCCATGGAGGGCAGAAGTCGAAGTTGTTGGATCCCCTGGAATTGGAGTTATGATTTGTTGTTAGCAGCCAAGTGGGTGCTTAGAATCAAACACAGGTCTTCTGTAAGAGCAGCCAGTTATTTTATCCTCTTATCAATGTCTCCAGCCCCCTCCCAGTGCACTTTGTATACGAAGTGGATATTAATAGTCATCTTTAATGGCAGAGGGATTTGGTCAAGTGCAGGTTGTCATTGAATCTCATAGCAAGCCCTCTACAGCTCTATTAGCTGGAAGCTTATGCATCTGGAAATGTTCTTCTTTTCAAGTTGGATAAGACATAGAGTTTTGTCTCGACATTTGCTCTCAGATTTGTTTGGACATTTTAAGTGTCTGGTTACAGGAAATGAGTGAATAGATGGATATTCAATAAACTACTTAAAATATAGGTGTTTAAACAGAAGAAAAATTGACAAATTGATTACTAAAAAACATTGACAACATAACTCCTGAAGCCCTAACATTCCTTACCCTTTTTTTCAGGAGAAGAGGAATACAAGGACTCCCCTTACTTTTTTAACCTATACCTTCATTTAACCTTCTAAGAATTCTTGCTGCCACTTTGCTAGGGGAACTCTGGAAAACGTGAATGATATGCTCATCAGGAGAATTAAAGTGACGTTGTTGCATATGACTCTAATAGAATTGTCGGTTCTCATTAATAATGGGAGTACATCATTTGTACTCAATCAGCTATTCATTGATCAGAATTGCAAGGTTGTCTTCATCCTTTAAAAATATCATTTAGGATGTAAGCTTGTGGCATCAGCCATGGGTTATTTCTCCAAGGGGAGAGCCAATAGCCAATTAGATTTGGGATATACAGGCACATGGCTGCCTCTGCTGCACAGTATTTCCAGGCAGGTGAGGTGTATCTGGTGCTGACGGTGGAGTCTTGCTTGACTCAGGGAGACCCATATTTGCTTTATTGGTTTAGTGGCCTTTGGTAACACTCTCTGGCATTCCAGAGGCCATCTGTACACTTGCATGTGTGGTCTCAATACATCCCTCCCATGTTAACGTCAGGTCTTCGGCAGCAGGGTCTTATTGCCTCTCCTCCTGTAGGTATCCCAACTTAGAGGCAAGGAGCCCTTACCTTTTGTGGGGCCTTGGATCCCCTGGCCAACATCCACCTGGTAGAACAATCCATTGCTGATGTCAGAGCTCCTGTATTAATATATTTTGCCTGAGTGCATAGCCCTAGGACTTTAGTATTATATTTGGTTCTGAACAGAGAGTAATCCCTTCCACAGTTCCCATGTCTAGTAGTCAATTAAAGAAAGCAGTTTTACCGGTTTTATAAGAGATCACCTCTACAATAGCTTACATCCTCTACAGGTTAGATGTTATAAGCCACAGTAAGACCCTGTCATATTTAACAGGGGGGAAAATTGTAATTCATGGATTAACATATCCAAACATGTGTCTATGCTAAAGTAACCTACCATAACTATTAGTGCTGCTTAAATACCTATATATCTAATTGCTTGTTCTTCATTAGTAGGATCGAAAGGTTATTCCTGGACAAACTGTCAGCCCATGAAAGGAAACAGCCAGAATTGACCAGAGTCCAAGTCAACAGCTCCAGAGAGAGTGGACTGTTTTACCTCTCATCCACCTGTGCCCCTTTTCTAAGCCTAGGGAACAACCTGCGGAAGAGGGGGCGTGGTAGAATGTAAGGGCTGCGATTGGGGTGAATGGTGAAACTACAGCAATGTAGTCTGGACACTCATTTGATCAACTTGATTGAACAAACAACCTGTCACCCCCCACTGGATGGTGGGGCTGTAGGTGTTTGGGCACAACAGCCTGCAGATAGGTTTTGCATGAAGGATGCTTGTACTCATGGATTATCACTTATAGCTAAAAATGAAAAAAAAAACTGAGAGAAAGATGCAGGACAGTTATGGCAGAATGCATGATCTGGGATGGGGTGGGGGTGGGGGGGAGGGAAAGGGAAATAAGCCTGAACTGAATTGGAAAAAATGTATGAAATGCACAAAGCATCAATAAAAATTAATTAAAAAAAATATATCATTTAGTTATGATGATAGTCTCCCTCTATAGTTTGCAATTTTTTGAGACTGGCAAACATGTCCTTTTATTGTATTTTAAGCCTTATTCAGCATATGAAACAACAAAAAATCTTTTTTCTAGATTTCATGTAGTGTGGTTCTCTTTGAGCTAGCATCTCTACAGGGGTGACTTACCACTGTTCTTACTGCCTCAGTGCACTGTCTGCCGGTCTCCTCTTGGTGAGCAGTACAGGGTGGCTTCAGGACTGTTGGTACCTGCTCAATGAGATGGAGGGCCTGAAGAGTGATGGGAAGGATGAAGCAGGTACTAAGAAGCAGTTACCAATGTTCTCCGTAGACCTGGGTGCACAGTGGGGCAATGGGTGAGTTCATCAGCACTGTCCTTTTCCATATGCCTTAGGAGAAAAACAGACAGTCTGCAAGTCACATACTTATCACAGCTTCATTTCAACTTTCAGTCAGTATTCTTTATAAGCTCCCAGGTCTTGTTTTCAGTTTGGGTTTCTGTATGAATTAACTCAGATACTGTAACAAGGTACCACAACCATGCATCTAAACAAATCCATATTCTGTTCTTGCCCAGTTCCTAATGGTATACTGGCAGTCTTTGGTGCTCCTTGGATTTTAGAAGCATCACCTTGAACTCTGCTTCTGACTTCACATAGCATCCCCACCCCATATGCATGTCTGTGTTCAGATCCTATTCATACTGGATCAGGTGACCACCCTACTTCAGTGGCTCCTCATCTTAAATAATTGTAATGGCAACAGCCCTGTTTGCAAATACAATCACATGCTTGAGGCACTGGGGATTTTGGAGCCACGTGGTTCATTCCACACCAGCATCTGTCCCTAATTACATGCAGGTAACATCAGGATTCATTGTCCTACTGGTACCTCAGGACTGGCCACACCTTCTCAGAGCCCCTTGTCTTCCAGTTTTCCCATTCATTTTGTTTTCCTTTCAGTGATTCTGTCACCTCACTTAGTTATATATACTTTGTATCTATTTTATACAATGTGGTAAGCATCTTTTGCCTGGCTTTTCACATATATCCATCATACTCTTTAATCAAAGGATATTGTTGCATAAAGCAATCATTTTTCATTCTGACAATGAATTATAACACAAAGCATTCATTTGTTTATCCTTAGAATCTAATATAAATAATCATAAAATGATAGAAGCATGGCTGGCCATTGAACACACACCTAGGACTAGGATCATTAGGTCAAAGGGCAGGCATATATTTAACTAGGTGGACATTGCCAACTGTTTTCCCATTCATCATTTATAGTGTATAAAAATTCCATCTCATCTACAATATTGCTAACACTTGGTATTTTCTTCATTTTTCAATTCACCCATTCTAGTGGGAGCATAGAGGTATTGCATTATGATTAACATTGCATTCTTATAATGACTAAACTAAGTAACTTGTAATTTCCTATACTGCTTGATATTCTGAGAGTTGAATAAATTCAAATCCCGCCCAGACAGGTTATTAGCATTAAAGATCACATTGTCTAATTTGGGACCAAAACTGTATTTGCAGTCTGAATCTACTTCCATCAGGAATTAAACCACTAAGTCAAGCAACTCCTACAACACTCTTTAAACTCATTGTGGCCACCTTTAAACTCTTACAAAATGAAAGTAGACTAGAATAAAGGGAATTGAGGAGTTACAAAACATGTCTAATGAAATTGAGGGGGGGAAAGGATAATAATGTGATTTATAATTTCTTTATTGTGGAAAATACATTTAACTTCAAACATTCCAATAAAAAAATAGATAAAAATGAGACACTGATCACTTCTTAACAGAGACCATTCAAAACAGAGACAGGAGCTGGGCGTGGTGGCGCACGCCTTTAATCCTAGCACTTGGGAGGCAGAGGCAGGCGGATCTTTGTGAGTTCAAGGCCAGCCTGGTCTACAGAGTGAGTTCCAGGACAGCTGGGACTACAGGGAGACCCTGTCTCGAAAAGACCAAAAAAAAAAAAAAAAAAACAGAGACAGGACGGTGATAAAGCTAACATCTACTCCCACCAGCCCTAGATAATCTCTATGAAAGAATGATCAAAGAGAATACAAAACCTGTATGTATGCAAAACTCAGCATTTCTAAAGAGCAAGGAAAGTACAAGAAAATTCCAAGGCTAAGACTACAATGGTTCATTTGTGAGGAAGTCAGAGAAAAGAAAATCCTTCTGGTCATAGTACTGTAGGATCCTTATCACTTCCTTAAGAGCCTAGAAGACTGTGTGTGAATATACATATTGTCATTGAGTAGAACAGACTGGGTATGGAAAACAACTTGAAGGGATTGTATTCCTTAGACTAATTGTTTTGGTTTCATCTTAAGCATCAATAAATTCATATTGCTCATACTGAGACATAAAGGGATATTATGACATTAGGAATAAATTAAGGAAGGGTTAGAGGAAGGAATGATTACTGGATCAAGTAATTTGGAATGTAAAGAGAAAGAAATAAGGCTAAAGAGATTGATCATTTAGTAAAGTGCCTGTCAGTAAGCATGAGGACCTGAGTTGGGATCCCCAGGATTCATGTCATCAGTGTAATGGCATGCATCTGCAGTCTTAGCATAGGGTAAGAAGTAGGGGAGTACAGGGGAGGACAGAGATAAGAGGAACCTCAGTACTTGTGGGCCTGCTACTCTAGCCAATTGATCACCTCTGAGCTCAGGAAGATGCCATGTCATAAAAGGCAAGGTATAGAATGAATGCAAGAGACCTCTGACATTGACCCCAGGCCTCCACAGGGATATGCACACACATCGACTGCAGAAACACTACCCACGTAGACACACACACACACACACACACACACACACACATTTTTTAAAGAGGTAGAACTAATAAACCCAACTTTATTGGTTTATGATAAGGAATGAAGTATCTAAATGGGAGGGAATGTGCAAGCTTGGACAGAATTATTCCTTTCAGAAGTTGTAGTTCTACATAGCAATCCCCTTAGGCCTCTGGTGCTCAGGGAGGGCCTAAAGATTACCTCAGATAAATGCAGCCAGTAGATATTCTGCAATCTCTGGTCAATATAAACAGGCATTGCAAGTATAAAGCCATTTTGCTTCTTTTTTTTTTCCCTTCCACATCTAAATACTGAACTAAACTTTCTCCCTTACCCCTTGTAAATATGTCTCCCCTTGGTCGTTTTGACAAATACAGTCTTCCTTTTACTACCTTTGCTGTGTAGGTCCTCACTTTTGCTGTACTGTTTCCCTTCTACACTCTAGAGAGGCATGTTCCTCTTCATTGGCTTTATTGAGACATCTAGCTGCCTCGAAAGAAGAGCTGTTTTATCCATTCCCATACTTTTGGGATTTGCAGAATGATACAGTTTGAGATTGTTGATTTTTGGATTTTATCAGTCTCATTGAACATGAATTCCACATAAAATGGCCCATTCAAACATACACGAATAAGTTTTTATTTTACTGTTGGAAAATAAAGGGTTTTCAGCTATAAAACATAACATAGCATTTGTCAAGTTGTGCTTGCCGTGTACCTGCTGAATAGTTTACTGAAAGCATAGTTGAATTAACATGAACCTTGTCATTAATTTATCTTTGTAATAGGGTCCACAATTTGACTGAAATTTCTTTTACTTACTCTACTGTTAAATATATTTTCATTCTATTAGGTCCACATCAGACTTTGTTCAACTAATCACCTGGAAAGTACATTAAGCCTAACATTTTTTTAATTTAATAATTTAATTTTAAGAATTCAATTTGCAGATCTAGTTCTCTCAGCACACAATATAAAATGGAAAGGCTTCCAGGCTCTGGTTTATAAGAAAACTGGAAGGACAGAAGACCTGGCATTAGGGATCAGTATATCCCCATTTCCTCTTCCATCCTGGTCCTACAGAATTTAAAAGACAAATTAGAAGAGTTTCTACATTTTTAGAAAAAAATTAAGTAGAGGCAGTAAGAAAGTCTGTCAGTCAGGATCTCTGAATGATGTCAAGGGGAAGTTAGCATTTACTAGCCTATTATCCGTATCTTTTTTATTCTGTACACTACAGAACTATCATTTATTTGGAACTACATAAATCAGTGTTATGAGAACAATGTGATGTCCTAAAGGATCTATCAAAAAGTTCTGCCTCCTCTGTAGAGTTTTATATTCAAATTTTGTTTTGACTCTCTTCCTTTAAACTTACTTCCCCCCAAATGTAGCTTTGATCCAGTTTATCTATTTAGGATGTCACTAAAAACCTAAAGATCAAGACAAAAACTCAGGTTTCATGAAATTCCCTAGCCATGAAATTCAAATAAGTTCATTTGGATGTCACACAGAAAGAAAGCTGGGACATGAGGCCTACCAAATAGAATTTCAGCAAGCAGCTTCAGCAGGGAAAGAATGGTGTGGCAGACACTGTCTCTACAGGGAACAAGTTACAATACTGTGAAGCTGGGATCAGGACTCGTAACAGGAAACTCTGAGCATTGCCTCGATACTACCAGCTCAAGACCCCAGGTTTGCTGAGGGAAAGAGTACAAATGAATACATCTGGGACATAATAAGGCAAGCCACACAGACTTTACACTGAAAAATAGAAAACAGCAATCCTGGGAATGAGCCAGAAGTTACAGCAAGGCATGATCATATCATATAATATGGATGTCCAAGATGAAATATGGATGTGCCTATATAATCAATGGCAGGCAGCCAAAACAGAAATCGCATCTGCCCTCTGACACAAAGTTCCAGGCTTCTACACATGGGAGACATTTGTATAAATGAATGAACAAAAATGTAGAAAAAATAGCATTTGAGAAGTTGATTTTGATGGAAAGATGAAATGAGTGAGATGGGTCTGGGACATCTTTATAAACAAAAGACAAAGGGCTTTGCAAGAACTTGAAGAATTGGCTCTTCATGTCTCTTATATCTAGAAGAATTCTTGGAGCATGCTTAATATGCAATGAATATATATTAAATGAATGCATGCCTTTTAAGCATTAACATAACTATAAAGAAAAATCATGTTCTCTCTATAGAAATATATAACCCCAAGATATTTTTGTTGCCCTTCCTTAGTATACCAATAAATATTGAAAAAGAAGATAATCAAATATTCTCTTTAGCCTTAGATAAAACTTGTATGCTTTCATAATGTACAAAGAAATGTATGTTTCCTTGCAGAACTATGTCATTTTATATATATGGGGTTACATATCTGAGCATAAGCCAAACAATTATATCAGCATTTATAGATACGATCAAAAACTTCATATGTATCATATATCACTGATTAACTTGAAAAAACAGCAAATTATAAAGGCATGTACCCAGCTCATTTCAAAATCCTGTTCCTGCTGAATTTGAATATCTACTTGAAATTTACTAAGTTATATTTTGTTGTAGATGAGGATTTTGGCTTTGCCTACATTTTCTTAAATAACTTCAAGAACAGAATCACATAGCCAATCTTGTCTGATTTTAAGATAGTAAGATGTGTTAAATATATGCCTTCAAACATGTAATATGGTATGCACTTGACCAAAACATTTAACAAAATGTGAGAAAAGATGTATGTTGGCCATATGGGAAGTCGGAAAGGGCAATCCTTATGACTCAATACTGTTGCATTTAAATACTTCTTCCTGGAAGAATTAATCCAGAATTCCAGCCCCATAGAGGAGATCAAAGAGAAAACTGTAGAAAACATTACCATCTTTGGAAGATCATCTGCAACTAACATGAAAAAAAAAAACTTGCATAGCAAAACCAGGATGTGTGAACATAAAGGATTTCTAAGAGCTTTACCCAATGGTACTCATTTTAACAGCTTTTGAATACCATGCATGTTGTTCAAAGTGCTCTGGAGAATAGTAATGGAATCTATTTTGTGACCACCCTGCTTTTTCTGTCCAACATTAAGAACATGCAAAATGAAAAAAAAAATGTAAGAAAATAAGTGTAAGAAGATGTGAAGTGGATAGTTGGAAAATATGTTTGCAAATGTGGATGAGCTGGTTCATCACCAGATCATTGTTTATTTCCATATTGTTACTTGAAGTCAATCCTTCATCATTCCTCTTAGCTTTCTATTCCTTAAGGTTATTCTTAAATCCAAGATAAGTTATAAATACAGAAATTCACATAAGGAGTTTCTACTTTATACTAGGAGATTTTTCAGGAGTTAGATCAGTTTTGTTTGCAATTATTAACTTACTGAGATAATATAGGAAAAGAAGGAAGGAAAAGTAATATATATCATATTACTGCAAGCTGTCAAAGTTAAAGGACCTGATGAAGCTGTAGCTTTTAAAATTTTTTTATTGTTATTAAACTTTTTCCATAAGTCATACATCATTTCTCAAATTTAGAGTCACTTCCCTTGCCATGCCCGCCACCCCACCTGAGTCCCTGCACTCTACCATACATGACTTGCATGTTTCTCTGAGTCTTTCCAGAGTATTTTGTTATTCTCTCTAACTTGTATTGCATATATATATGTATATATATATATATATATATATATATATATACATATCATGTGAATTAAAGGATTTTCTTTTGATTTTGCTAAAAGATTGGTCATGTTTTCTTTAAGGAAGTGTTCAAAGGTTCCTCCTTGGCAAGTCCAAACAACCATCAATCCTGCCCTAGTGCTCCACACTGGGGTCTTTCACTCCCATAGTCCCCCAAATGAAGTCCATTAAGCATGCATCCTGTCTTGATCCCCCTTCACTAGCCTCCACGATAAAGCCTGGGTAGTCCAACAATGACAGTCTATAATCTGATGAGGCTGGAATACCCTTAGCTAGTCCACAAGCTGGGTATCTCAGTAGTCCCCATCTGACACTGAAGGTTTGGAGGATTCTTGGACAGACATGAGACTTCAGTCCATATTGGAGGGTTAAAAACTGTGTCACTGAATGGTGGGACTGTGGGGGTTTGGGCACAACAGTCTGTAGATTGGTTTTGCACGAAGGATGCTTATACTCATGGATTATCACTTATAGCTAAAAAATGAAAAAAAAAACCTGAAAGATGCAGGACAGTTATGGCAGAATACATGATCTGGGATGGGGTAGGGGTGAGGGGGAAGGGAAAGGGAAATATGCCTGATCTGAATTGGAAAATGATGTACGAAATGCACAAACCATCAATAAAAATTAAATAAAAAAAAAACTGTGTCTCATGTCTTTGAAGAGTGGCAAAAGCAGTGGCAGCCACAGAGTAGATGCACTTGTCAGTAATAATTGAAGACAGGCCAAACAACAGTGTTATCTCTTTTTTCTTTTTGTCTTTTTACTAAGATCTCAAGTTTTATATCTGAAATACAATTTCTCTGGTCTTACTGATTATTTATGTCTGGTGTTATGTTCTTTTTGGATGCTCAAGGCCACAGAGTTAGTCCAGAGTAACCAAGGTTTTTGTTTTCTTGAGGTCAGTAGAGGATCTGGTCTTCAGGGGTCTCTCGGGAGAAATTGGGGGGGGGAGGAGGGGGAGGGCTCCTGACTCCTTTCAGCTTTTCATTTACCAGTTCCATCCACTGGAGGACAAAATCAGGTCTTGCTAGACAAGGCTTCCTTTTCTGACTGAGCAGACTTTTCTCTTTATAGACTGGACACTGGCTGAAGTAATATTAGTGGATCTCCAAGACGCCTCTGAACAGGAAGACTTGTGACCTACATTTGTGAGACATTTCAAGATTTGCCCCCATGCATAATCCCCTAAGACTTGATTGACTTCTGAGGGCAAGGAACAAAGTTATCCCTTAGGTCCCTCGGCCAAATTTGTATGGATGTTAAGTATGGTCATTAAGCACCTAGAATGGCTAAGTTACACCAGCCTGATACATTGTACCTATTTTAAAATTGTACCTTTTCAAAACAAACTGTATGTTATTTCCATATCATAATTTTTGATTCACATTTTTCCATTTGAATTTTATATTACTTTAAAAGATGCATACATACCCTCCATCATATACCAAAAATCCAAGGTTTGATAATAAATGGTAAATTAGTTCAAGAACCTGTCTAGGGATTCACAATATAAGAGCACAGTTGTTTTCAGATCATGAGGACTATAACATAAATGTTGCTCAGTTTGCCTTACAACTAGATAGGTACTTGTTGCTAGCATCCACAGATGAGGCATACCATTCGTCTTTGGTTTTCCTGGGACTGTGCTAATTCACTTAACATAAAATCAAGTTCCATCCATTTACCTGCAAAATTCATGATATCCTCTTTTTTTACCCCTGCATAGAACTCCATTGTGTAGATGTACCACATTTTCTCTATCCACTCATCAGTAGAGGGGCTCTTGGGTTGGTTCTAGCTCTTTGCTATTGTGAAGAGAGCTGCAGTAAACATGGCTGTACATGCATCTCTGCGGTAGGAAGAGTCTGGTGGATATATACCCAGAAGTGGTATGGCTGGGTCAGGTTGTAGGCTCATTTTGTGTCTTCTAAAGGTTCTCCACACTGCTTTCCATAGTGGTTGCACAAGTTTGCATTCCCACCAGCAGTGGATGAGTATTCCCCTTTCCCCACACTCTCTCCAGTGTTTGGTATCATTTGTTTTCTTGATCACAGCCACCCTTATCAGAGTGAGGTGATACTGAAATTGGTTTTAATTTTCATTTTCTTAATTATTAGTGACGTTGAACACTTTTTAAGATGTTTCTCAGCCATCTCTATTTCCTTGCTTGTGAAGTCTCTGTTCAGCTCTTTACTCCATCTTTTGAATGAGTTATTTTTTTTCTTCTTTGTTTTTTGAGTAGTTTATATATTTTGGAAGTTAATGCTCTGTCACATGTATCAGCTGTGAAGGTTTCCTCCCAGACGGTGGTTTTTCTCTTCACTTCCCTGAGTGTTTCTTTTGCTGTACAGAAACTTTTGAGTTTAATAAGGTGCCACTTGTCAATTGTTGACCTTATTTCCTGTGTAGCTGCTGTTTGATTTAGAAAGAATTTTCATATGCCTATGTCTTGTAAGTTGCTGGCAATTTTTCTTCTATCACCTTCAGAGTCTTGGGTTTCACAATGAGGTCTTTGATCAATTTGGAGTTGATTTTTGTACAGGGTGAGAGGTAGGGGTTTAATTTTATTCTACAAGTGTTGATCCAGTTTTGTCAAGACCATTTGCTGAAGATGCTGTCTTTCCTCCATTGAGTCTTTTTGGCCCCCTTGTCAAATATGAGGCGGCTGACATTGTAAGTGCTCAAGTTTGGATCTTCCATTTTGTTCCATTGGTCTACAGGTCTGTTTTTGTGCCAGTACCAGGCTGTTTTTGTAACTATAGCCCTGTAGCATAATTTGAAGTCTGGTATAGAAATCCCTCCTGTATTGCTCTTTTCACTAAGGGTTGCTTTGTCTATTCAGGGTCTTTTGTTGTTGCATATGAGTTTAAATTTTTTTCCAAGCCAGTGAAGAATGTCTTGAGGATTTTAATTGGAATTTCATTGAATCTGTATATTAATTTGGGTAGAATGGACATTTTTACTATACTAATTTTTCCAATCCATGAGCATGGGAGGGCTTTCCATCTTCTGATATCTTCTTCAATCTCCTTCTTCAGGAGTTCGAAATTTTGTTGTAGGGAACTTTGGTGTCTTTGGTTAGGTTTGTTCCTAGGCATCTTATTGTTTTTGAGGCTATTGTGATTGGGAAGGTCTCCTTGTATTCCTTCTTCAGGTGCTTGTTGTTGATGTAAAGAAAGGCTACTACTTGGGCTGGAGAGATGGCCTAGCAGTTAAGAGTGCCGACCGCTCTTGCAGAGGACCTGGGTTCGATCCCCAGCACCCACATGGCGGCCGACAGCCGTCTGAAACTCCAATTCCAGGAGAACTCCAGTTCCAGGGGAGTCCGAAACCCTCTTCTGACCTCTGCGGCCTTGCACGTCATGGGTGCACAGACTTGTATGCAGACAATACATTCATACACATATGGAAATAAATAAAATTAAAAAAAATTAAAAAAAGAAAGGCTACTGATTTTTCTAGGTTAATTTTGTATCCTGCCACTTTACTGAAGCTCTTAATCATTTCTAGGAGTTTTCTGGTGGAGTTTTTAGCATCCCTTAGGTAAAGTATCATATTTTCTGCAAAAAGGGATAGTTTAACTTCTTTTCCAATTACTATTCCTTTAGTTTCCTTTTCTTGCCTTATTGCCCTTTCCAGTGTTTCAAGAACTATATTGAAGAGGAGTGGCTACAAAGGGCAGCCTTGCTGGGTTCCTAAATTTATGCAGAATCCTTCTAACTTTTCTCCTTTTAGGATGATGCTGGCTGTAGGTTTCTTGTATTTGGCTTTGATTATGTCGAGGAATGATCCTTCCAGTCCAATTCCCTCTAGTACCTTAATCATGAAGGAATGCTGGATTTTGTCAAAGGCTTTTTCTGCATCTATTGAGATGATAGTGTAGTTTTTGTCTTTCAGTCCATTTATGTGTTTTATGATATTTACTGATATTCATATGTTGAACTATCCGTGCATTTCTGGTTTGAATCCAACTTGATCATGGTGGATGATCTTTTTGATGTGGTTCTGTATATGGTTTGCAAGTATTTTGTTGAGGATTTTTACATCTGAGTTCATTAATGAGATGGGTCTGTAGTTCTCTTTTTTTGGTTGCATCCTTGCCTGGTATTGGTATTTGAGTGATGCTGGCTTCATAGAAGGAATTTGGCAGATTTACCTCTGCTTATATCCTTCTGAACAGTTTGAATAATGATGGTTGTAAGTCCTCTTTAAATGTTTTATAGAACCTGCTGTGAAATCATCTGGGCCTGGGCTTTTATTAGTTGGGAGGTATCTTATTATATTTTCAATTTCTTCATATATTATGGGTCTGTTTAAGCTGTCAGTCTCTTCTTGCTTTAGCTTTGGTGATTCCTCAGATTGCAGATATTCATCTATTTCACTTAGGTTTTCAAATTTAGTAGAGTATAGGTTTTAGAAGTATTCCCATATGATTGTCTGGATCTTTTCATTGTCTACTGTGATAATTCCCCTTTCATCATGTATTCTATTGATTTAGAGTTGCTCTTTTTTTCTTTTGGTTAACTAGTCTAGAGGTCTGTCTGTCTTGTTTATTCTTCAAAGAACCAGCTTTTGGATTCATTGATTTTTTTGTGTATTGTTTTCTTTGTTTCTATTTGATTGATTTCTGCTCTGATTTTTTTTCTTCCTGTCTGTTACTTTTAGGGTTCATTTGTTGTTCTTTCAAGTATTTTTAGCTGCAGTGTTAGCTCATTTATTTGTGCTCTTTCTGTTTTTTTAATGTACACATGCAGGGTTATAACCTTCCCTTTTAGGACTGCTTTTAAAGTGTTCCATAGGTTTTGTTGTGGTGTACTCTCATTGTTGTTTAGTTCCAGGAATGGTTTTATTTCTTTATTTCCTCCTTTACCCATTCATTATTCAGGAGTGTGTTGTTTAGTCTCCATGTGTTCATAGCAGGGCTTATTCTGGTGTTGATACTGAGCTTTATTTCACTATGACCTGATAGAATGCATGAAATTATTTCAGTTTTTTGTATTTGTTGATGATTTTTCTGTTCCCAAGTATGTGGTCAATTTTGCAGAATGTTCCATGCAGTACTGAGTAGAAAGTATTGGTATTTGTATTGGTATTTGAGTGATGCTGGCTTCATAGAAGGAATTTGGCAGATTTAACTCTGCTTATATCCTTCTGACCAGTTTGAATAATGATGGTTGTAAGTCCTCTTTAAATGTTTTATAGAATTCTGCTATGAACTCATCTGGGTGATTTGGTGGAATATTCAGAAGATGTTTGTGAGGTCCATTTACTATATTGTATTTTTCAGTACAGATGTCTCTCTGTTTATTATTTGTCTAGTTGATCTATCCAAAGGATTCAATGGGGTATTGAAGTCCCCTACTATGAGTGTGCTGGGGTTAATCTGTGTCTTGAGGGCCTGTATTTATAAAGAGTTATATTTATAAAAATTGGTGCACTGGAATTTGGTGCATATATATTCATGATTGTGAAGTCTTCATGGTTAATCTTCCCTTTGTTAAGGATGTCCTCACCCTCTTTGTCTCTTCTAATTGCTTCTACTTTGAAGTCTATTTTGTCTGATATTAAAATAGCAACTTCTGTCTTCTTTTTGATACCATTTACTTGGAATATTTTTTCCATCCTTTCACTTTAAGTTGTTGCCTATCCTTGAGGGTAAGATGGGTTTCTTGGAGACAGCATATCAATGGATTCTCTTTCCTAATCCATTCTCCCAGTCTATGCATTTTGATTGGGGAGTTTAGTCCATTAATATTTAAGGTTATAATTGCATCTGTCTGTGCACTCCTCCCATAGGCCAGAAGAGGGCTTTAGGTTCTCTGGAACTGGAGCTATGTGCTATGATTTTTAGCCCCAGGAATGTGAAATGCATTAAAAAATAATATTAAATTTATGATGTATTGGGAATTGAATCCAGATCCTCTGGAAAGCAGGCAGTACATTTAACCACTGAGCCATCTCTCCACCCCAAGTACTGTTAGAACTTAATAGCATTTTCTCCCTTACCTTTATATTTGAAAGAGACTTAATGATAGTTTATGAACATGCTAGAACCTTGACATGACCCAGTACAGAAACTGAACACTCCTTCTAAGGTCTCTACAAGGTTTATCATGACATTATTACCTCAATTATTTCCTGAGCCCCATGACCACAATGATAACATAAAACATGCTTCATAATACATACATCCATGGGTAATGTGTTCCTTTTATATATGCCTGACTACAGGATGATTTTAAATAGAACAGATAAAAAAGTACTCTAAAGAGGGTAAAGATATGGGCAAGACCATTATGGTCCTCCAACCAAGTTAATAATACCTCACCTCATAGCCAGAGTCATTCAGCTATGCAACTTTAATTCTTCCAGTCATCTTCTTCTCTAGTTCAGTGCTTTTTTTTATTGTAATTAGTCCCTACTTTTTTCCTGTACCTTATTCAGGAACTACGTAGAAGCTACTGAGCATTTATTTGGGATGGAACTGACCAGACTTCCAGTTAATAATACTTTTTACTACCATCTTGTGTAATGGTAATTACCTTGATAAAGCTATTCTGATTTCTTTAGATTGGTTCAAGGAAGGAATTGCAAGAGAACGTATATTCTTAATAATATTATTCAAAAGAACCAAAAGTTAGTTTTAAAAATCTTGATTACTATAAGTAGTAATAGAAAAGAAGAATATATTTTAAAAAACTAGTTTTAAATAAAAGGTTCAATTCTGCATATTGTTGTTTTGTTTTTTTTAAGACAAGGTCTTCCTTTAGCCCTAGCTGGCCTGGAATTTGCTTTGAAGGCTAGCCTGGCATTAATCTCACAGACATCTGCCTGCTTCTGCCTCCTGAGTGGTGTGATTAAAGTTGTAAACCACCATGCCTGACTCATTCTTTTTGTTCTTTAGAAGATTATTATTAAATTCATAATGCAGACCTAATATGGGAAAATTTTCAGTCTTTGACATTGGAACAGCAGCTTTTGCCAACCAATATCATAATGATCTAGAAAAGACTACCACACAAGAAGAAACAGATAACTGTAGCAATGTCAAGTTGGAGACACAGACAGAATATTTATGGTTCTATGACCTGCTGTCTTTTGTAAAAAGGAATGGAAAGATGTGATCATTGGAATAAGTGAGGGATCAAGCAGTATGGAGAACTCTTAAAAGACTGAAAATGTGCCTACCACCTGACCCAGTCATACCACTCCTGGCTCTATACCCACAAGACCCATTCTATTGAAGAGATACAAGCACATCTATGTTTATTGTAGCTTTCTTCATAATAGTGAAGAGCTGGAAGCAAGCCAAGTGCCACTCAGCCAATGAATGGATAAGGAAAATATGGTACATCTCCACAATGGAATTCTTCGCAGTGGTCAAGAAAGATGACATCATGAACTTCACATTTTAATGGATGGAACTTGAAGCCATTATGCTAAGTGAAGTGACACGGTCCCAGAAAAACAAACGACATATGATATCTCTCATTTGTAGATCCTAGCACCAAATCTCTCTTTATAAGGCAGACTGAATAATTCTTTTTTTTTCTTTTTTCTTTCTTTTAGTAAATATAACAGCTGATATTACTCATCAACTTGCTATGTAATGTAGGAATGCAAAATAATATTTTATTTTCCTTACCTGAATGTAATGCTACTGTCAAAATGTGAATCCTTGAACATGTTTTGGAAGTGATGTATAGTTTATTTTCTTTTTTCTTTTTTTTTCTTTTTTTAGATTTTTCTCTCTACTTTGTTCCCTTTAATTTTATATTGTTCCAAAATATGCATATATACACTCCACACATAAATCAAAATTATAAATTCTGAAAATAAACAATAGGTTAATTCCTAAACACATTTAGAGATTCACATTTTAACAGTAAAGTTGCAATCAGGTGAAAAGTTGTGTAACTATACATTCCTTTTTTTTAAGAGTATGAATACATATCTTCAATCCCTATATATGGTAATTACAATGTGGGAATACAAGTGGTAGGACAATTCTAGAGCCTGTTAAGAGATTCACATTGGAATAGCATTTCAATGCTTTTTATAACTGAAAGCAAATCAATGCTTTCAGATATAATGAAATATAATAATAAAGTTGCTCAATTTGTCTGCCAACTGGGGATTTGGTGTTAACATCCACAAGTGAGGGAGAACATTCACCTTTTTTTTTTTTTTTTTTTTTTTTTCTTGGGATCTGGTTACTGCACTTAGCACAATGGCTTAGAGTTCCATTCTTTACCAGCAAAGCTTATGATGCTCATCTTCTTTACTGCCGCAGCTTAAACTCCATTGTGTAGATGTACCACATTTTTGTTATCCATCAACAGTTGAGGGGTATTTGGCGGTTCCAGCTCTTTGGTATTGTGAAGAGGGCTGCAGTAAACATAGCTGTGCATTAAATTTGTGGTAGGATGCATTTGTGGGGTATATACCCAGGAGTGGTATGGCTGGGTCAGGTGTAGGTCATTTTTTTTTCTTTTTCCGGACTCCCCTGGAACTGGAGTTCTCCTGGAATTGGAGTTTCAGATGGCTCTTGGCCGCCATGTGGGTGCTGGGGATCGAACCCGGGTCCTCTGCAAGAGCGGTCGGCGCTCTTAACCGCTAGGCCATCTCTCCAGCCCCTTGGTTGTTTTTTTTTTTTAATTTATTATTATTATTATTATTTTTTTTTATGTGTATGAGTGTACTGTCTGCATGTAGGTTGGTGTACCTGTGTCGTGCAATGAGATGGAGGCCAGAAGAGGGCATTAGATTCCACTGGAAGTGGAGTTAAAGATGGTTCTTAGCCACAATGTGGGGTGCTAGGAATTGAACCCGGGTCCTCTGCAAGAGCGGTCAGTGCTCTTAACTGCTGAGCCATCCCTCCATCCCCTCATTTTGATTTTTTAAGGGTTCTCCACATTGCTTTCCACAGTAGTTGTACCAGTTTACATTACCACCAGTAGTGGATGAGTGTTCCTCTTTCCCCACAACCTCTCCAGCATTTGGTGTCTTTTGTTTTCTTAATCTTGGCTAGTCTTATTGGAGTGAGATGATACCTTAGTGTGGTTTTAATTTGCATGTACACAATAAAGTTTGCTGCAGAAGAAAAAAAAAATAATTTCCTTAATTATTAATGATGTTGAGCACTTTTCAATATGTTTCTCAGCCATCTTTACTTCCTTATGGGTGAAGTCTCTGTTCGTCTCTTCATCTTTTGAGTAGGTCATTTGTCTTCTTCTTTGTTTCTTAATTAGTTTATATATTCTGTATGCTAATGCTCTGTCAGATGTATCAGTGTTGAAGGTTTCCTCCCACTCTGTGTGTTTTCTCTTCACTTCCTTGATTGTTTCTTTAGCTATACAAAAGCTTTTGACTCTTACAGAGGACCCAGGTTCTATCCCCAGCACCCACATGGTGGCCGAGAACCGTCCGAAACTCCAATTCCAGGAGAACTCCAGTTCCAGGGGAATCCGACACCCTCTTCTGACCTCCGTGGCATTGCACGACACGGGTGCACAGACTTGCATGCAGACAGTACATTCATACACATACGGAAATAAAATTAATAAAAAAATTAAAAAACAAACAAAAGCTTTTGAGTTTGATGAGGTCCCACTTGTCAGCTGTTGTCCTTATTTCATGGTCAGCTGCTGTTTGATTTAGAAAGTCTTTTCCTATGCCTATGTCTTGTAGGTTGCTGCTGACTTTTTCTTCTATCACCTTCAGAGTTTCAGGTTTTAGGTTGAGATCTTTGATAAGATAAAACTCCACTTGGAGTTTATTTTTGTACAGGGCGAGAGGTCGGGGTTTAATTTTGTTCTTCTACAAATGATGATCCAGTTTTGCCAATACCATTTACTGAAGATGCTATCTTTCCTCCATTGAGCTTTTTTGGCCCATTTGTCAAATATGATGTGGCTGAAGTTATATGAGCTCAAGTTTGGATCTTCAATTTTGTTCCATTGGTAAATGGTTCTGGTTTTTTGCCAGTACCAGTCTGTCTTTTTTACTATAACCCTGTAATATAGCTTGAAGTCTGGTAATGTAATTCCCCGAGTATTGCACTTTTCACTCAGTGTTGCTTTAGCTATTTGGGGTCTTTTGTTTTTCCATAAGAAGTTAAGGATTTTTTTTTCTAAGTCTGTGAAAAAGCTCATGGGGATTTTGATTGGGAATGCATTGAATCTGTATATTAATTTGAGTAGAATGGACAGTGTTACTATATTAATGTTTCCAATCCATGAGCATGGGAGGTCTTTCCATATTTTGATGTCATTTTCAATTTCCTTCTTCAGGATTTTAAAATTTTTGTTCTAGAGGTCTTTGGTTAGGTTTATTCCCAGGTATTTTATTTATTTTTTTACACTATTGTGATTGGGTAGGTCTCCTCATATTCCTTCTCCAGTTGTTTATTGTTGGTATAAAGAAAGACTACTGATTTTTCTAGGTTTATTTTGTATCTTGCCACTTTGCTGAAACTTTTAATTGTTTCTAAGAGTTCTCTGGCGGAGTTTTTAGCATCCATTAGGTAAACTATCATATCATCTGCAAAAAAGGGATAGTTTTACTTCCTCTTTTCCAATTAGTACTCCTTTAATTTTGCTTTCTTGCCTTATTGCCCTAGGAAGCATTTCAAGCACTATATTGAAGAGGAGTGGTGATACTGGACAGCCTTGCCATGTTCCTGCCTTTAAGGGGAATGCTTCCAAATTTTCTCCATTTAGGATGATGTTGGCTGTGGGTTTCTTGTATATGGCTTTGATTACTTTAAGGAATCATCCCTCCAGTCCGATTTCCTCTAGGACTTTAAGCAAGAAGGCATGCTGGATTTCTCCAAACAAGCTTTTTTTTTTTTTTTTTTGGCATTAATTTTGATCATGGATTGTGTGGTTTTTGGTCTTCTCCGTCCATTTTGTGTTTTTATGATATTTTATTGATTTATGAATATGTCTGAACCATCCCTGCCATCTCTGTATGGAATCCAACCTGGTCATACATGCCTGATAATCCTTTTTATGTGGTTGTCTATGCAATGCAAGTATTTCTTTGAGAATTTTTTCATCTGGTTCATAATGTGTGATCTATTTTTTTTTCATTGTGTCTTTGCCTGGTTTTGGTAGTAGACTGATGCTGGCTTCATAGAAGGAATTTGGGATATTTCCCTCTGTTTGTAACCTTCTGAAAAGTTTGAGTAGTAATGGCTGTAAGACTTTAAATGTTTTATAGAATTCTGCTGTGAAACCATCTGCCCTGAGCTTTTTTAATTTGGGAGGTTTTTTTTTTTTATTACATCTTCAATTTCCTTATGTATGATAGGTCACTTTAAGCTGTCAATCTCTTCTTGGTTAAGCTTTGGCAAATCCCAGAATTTCGGATATTCATCCATTTCTCTTAGGTTTTCAAATTTAGTACAATATAGTTTTTTGAAGCATTCTGGTATGATTGCATGGATCTTTATGTATTGTGATGTTTCCCCTTTCATCACAAATTTATTTGTAGTTGCTCTTTCTTTCTTTTGGTTAACTGGTCTATAGGTCTGTCTATTTTGCTCATCTTTTCAAAGAATAAGCTTTTGAATTCATTGATTTTTTTTTTTGGTATTGTTTTCTCTGCTTCTATTTGATTGATTTTTCCTCTTATTTTTGCTATTTCTTCCTATCTGTTGGGTTTAGGGTTCATTTGTTGTTGTCTCTCAAGTGTTTTTAGCTGCAGTGTTAGATCATTTATTTGTTCTCTGTTTTTTTTTTTTTAATGTGGGCACTTAGGGCTATAAATTTCCCACTTAGGACTGACTTTAATGTATCCCACAGGTTTTGTTGTATTCTCATTTTTGTTTAGTTCCAGGAATGATTTTATTTCATTCTTTATTTCTTCCCTGACCCACTCATTGTTCAGGATTGTTTTGTTTACTCTCCATGTGTTCTTATAGTTAGTAAGGCTTACCCTGGTGTTAATATTGAGCTTTATTGCACTGTGGTCTGATAGAATGCATGGAATAATTTCAATCCTTTTGTATTTGTTGACAGTTCTTTTGTGTTCCAGTATGTTGTCAGTTTTGGAAAATGTTCCCTGGGGTGCTGAGTAGAAAGTATATTCTCTGGTGTTTGGTTGTAATATTCTGTAGATACCTTTGAGGTCCATTTGGTGTATTGTATTATTTAGTTCTGATGACTCTCTATTTTTTGTCCAGTTGACTTAACCAGGGGCTCAGTGGGGTATTGAAGTCCCCAACTCTTAGAGTGCTGGGATTAGTCTGTGTCTTGAGGTCCTGCAGAGTAGTGTTTATAAAGTTAGGTGCACCAGAGTTTGGTGCATAAACATTTAAGATTGTGAATTCTTCTTGGTTAATTGTTCCATTGATAAGGATATAATGGCCCTCTTTGTCTTTTCTCATTAATTTTACTCTGAGGTCTATTTTGTCTGATATTAGAATAGCCACCCCTGCTTGCTTCTTGGTACAATTTGCTTGGAATATTTTTTTTCATCCTTTCACTCTAACATGGTGTCTGTCCTTGAGGGTGAGATGAGTTTCTTGTAGGCAGCATATAGATGGATTCTGTTTTCTAATCCATTCTCCCAGTCTATGTCTTTTGACTGGGGAGTTCAGACCATTAATATTTTAGGTTATTATTGAGAGATGCATGTTGATTCCTTTCAACTTATTTTTCATTTGCATCCTTGGTCTAGGTATTTATTTACTCTGTTATGCTTTTGGTAATTTTTCTCTTGGGTTGCTTTAGAATAGTTGATAATTTCCTCTGTTCTTTGAATTGCTTCAAGTATTTTCTGAAGTGTTGGTTTTTTAGACATGTGCTCTTTCATTTTGTTTATGTTCTGAAAGAGTTTTCTTTCACCTTCAATTATGATTGACATTTTTGCTGGGTTGGCATCTAAACTCACTTAGCACTGGGAATACTTTGGTCCAGGTTCTTCTGGCTTTCATAGTTTGCACTGAGTAATCACCTATAATTCTGATTGCTTTCCCCTTATATGTAACTTGTTTTTCTCTCATGGCTTTCAGTATTTTGTCCTTGTTTTGAGCATCTACTGTTCTTTTTTAATTTAATTTAATTTTTATTGATGTTTTGTGCATTTCATTTTTTTCTAATTCAGTTCAGGCTTCTTTCCCTTCCCCCCCCCACCCCCACCCCATCTCAGATCATGCATTCTGCCATAACTGTCCTGCAACTTTCTCTCAGTTTTTTTTTTCATTTTTTAGCTATAAGTGATAATCCATGAGTACAAACATCCTTCGTGCAAAACCAATATGCAGGCTGTTATGCCCAAACCCCTATAGACCCACCATCCAGTGTGGGGTTTCACCATTCACCCCAATCGCAGCCCTTACATTCTACCACGCCCCCTCTTCCGCAGGTTGTTCCCTAGGCTTAGAAAAGGGACACAGGTGGATGAGAAGTAAAACAGTCCACTCTCTCTGGAGCTGTTGACTTGGACTCTGGTCAATTATGGCTGTTTCCTTTCATGGGCTGACAATTTGTCCAGAATAACCTTTTTAATCCTACTAATGAAGCACAAGCAATTATATATATTAGGTAGTATTTAAGAGCACTAAAGTTTGGTAGGTTCTTAGCCTAGACACATTGTTTGGATGTATGTTAATCCATATTTACATTTTTCCCCTGTTAAAATATGACAGGGTCTTACTGTGGCTTATACATTCTCCTAACCTGTGAGGAGTATAAGCTTGTGGCATCAGCCATGGGTTATTCCCCAAGGAGAGAGCCAATAGCCAATTAGATTTGGGATATACAGGCACATGGCTGCCTCTGCTGCACAGTATTTCCAGGCAGGTGAGGTGTAGCTGGTGCTGATGGTGGGTCTTGCTTTACTCAGGGAGACCCGTATTTGCTTTATAGTTTAGTGGCCTTGGTAACACTCTTCCTGGCATTCCAGAGGACATCTGTACACTTGCATGGTTGGTCTCAAACAATCCTCCCCTGTTAAGATCCAGTCTTCGGCAGCAGGGTCTTATTGCCTTCCTCCTGTGGTATCCCAACTTAGAGGCAAGAGCCCTTACCTTTTGTGGGGCCTTAGAAGTATCAGAAAATGAGACTGAAATGGTTGAATTGGGAAGGGGGGATGGGTGGAAGAGGGACATGGGTGTATATTCGATTAAGGCATATTAATTGACGTGAGCTAAGCAAGTACCCAGTTTTCGCCAGACACTGTCTACAGGACACATATTGTTTTAGGACTTAGTAAAAATAAATATGTGTATATTAAACAACATTGGTTTACAGACTCTGAAAAAAACGGTAATGCATCTGAGTAAATGGAGATATATTCGCTGTTGCCCACATTTCTTTACATAAAAATCTGTAGAAAATAACTTTGGGATGACCACTACAAAGTGTTCCTCTATATTCTGTTGTACAGTATCACTGTAGCATTCTCTTTAAGATGTTTAACATAAAAATTGTTTGCTTCCCAAGTTAAACTATATAAAGTCACCCAAAACAACATGGGTGAATTTGATGAAATCTGTGCCTTGACTCCACCCTATAGTTATGTATAATACAACTGTCTTCTGGAGACTCATACTCTAAAAAAAAGGGGGGGGGGATACAGAAAGACATGAAACCTTTTCGTCAAACCCTTGCAATTCAAATCTTAAAACTAACTACGGGAAAAGATTTGTTTGTTCCAACAGGACAAAACGTTACCAACTTAACAGCTGAGAAAGAAAAGATACAGGTTTGCATTGAGTAGGATGTACCAAAACGTGGCAACGGAAAGGCTGACCCGTCTGAACATTGAAAGGAAGGAAAGCTTCAGATTGCCATAAACATCGAACCCCTCTGTGGATACTACATCTAACAACTATTTATAATGAGTCCTAATGAAACTTACCTTCTAGGTGCCACAAAGGTTTTGATACGAGAGACTTTCTTGCATTCCCCCTCATAGAACAAGGAGAAATATGACGATGATTAGGTCGTTCTCCAACTGTAAATTGGAGACAACTATTATAGAGGTAATCTCTTATAAAACCGGAAAAACTGCCTTCTTTAATTGACTAATAGACATAAGAACTGTGAAAAGGATTATTCTCTGTTCAGAACCAAATATAATACTTAAGTCCTTGGGCTATGCACTCAGGCAAAGTATAATAATGCAGGAGCTCTGACATCAGCAATGGATTCTTCTACCAGGGGGATGTTGGCCAGGGGATCCAAGGCCCCACAAGAGCATCTACTGTTTTAACAATTATATGGTGTATGGAATTTCTTTTCTGGTCCTGTCTGTTTGGTGTTCTACCTGCTTCTTGTATATGTATGGGTTTGTCTTTTATCGGTTTTGGGAAATTTTCTTCTATTATCCTGTTGAAAATCTGGTCAATAGTGTTTTCTTAGGATTCTTCTCCTTCCTCTATCCCTATGATGTGGAGGTTTGGTCTTTTCATTGTGTCCCACATTTCTGGTTGTTCTACTCTTGTGTTGTTTTTTTTTTTTTTAAATTCTTCATAATCTTTACTTGAGGTTTCTAGCTGTTCTGTGTTATCCTATAAGTCTGATATTCTTTTTTTCTGTTTCATCCATTCTGTTTCTGAGGCTTTTTTCCACCCTTTCCTGCTGATTGGGTAAATTTTCAATTTCCTTTTTTATTTCATCCTGTGATTTATTCAGTATTTCCACTTCCTTCTGGAGCTTTTCATTCTCTTCTTGTAGCTCCTTACTTCATTGGTTAGTTTGTTTTTTCCTTTCAGCCTGAGATCTTTTCAATGTTTCCACTTCCTTCCAGAGTTTGTCATTCTCTCCCTCTAGTTCTTTTTGGAGTTTGTATTTCTCTTCCTCTAGTTCTTTTTGGAGTTTGTATTTCTCTTTCTCTAGTTATTTTCTGAGTTTGTCAATCTCTCCTTTTAGTTCTTTCTGGAGTTTATCATTCTTTCCTTCTAGTTCCTCCATGAGGTTTTCATTCTCTCCCTTTAGTTCTCTGATTTGTTCTTTATTGTCTTTGAATATGTCTACAATTGCTCTTCTAAGGTCGGTGTCTTTGTTTCCTTCCAGGGAGATCCGTTGGTGTGATCTTCTACAGGAGTGGTTGAGTTTGGTGGGGATTTATTTTGAGCTTTTCCCATATTATTGTTTTTCCGTTGTGTCTTTGGCATGTGTATTTTTGTTGTTGTTGTTGTTCTTGTCCCCCTTTATTTATTTATTTATTTTTTTTGCTTTCTGTTACTAATCTCAAATGTTAATATGGAGGACTGGTTGGTCACTTAGTTTGTTTCCTGCTGGTTTCTTCCTCAGTTTTGGCTATGCAGCCTGGAATCACTGACACTGCTGGATCCTCCCAACGACAGTAAACCATAGCATCCGCAGCTTATACTTTCCACCATAATATCAATACCTTGAGCATGTGGGTTGGGGGGGTGTAGAAGAGGACCTACCCACCAGAAACCCACCTGAGTAACTGGGCACCTATTGTGTGCACCCTTGGCTATCCTTCTATCCATGCACGCATTTCCTCTTCATGGTTCTAGTGTTGGGTGTCAGGTGCCAGGTGGCTGCAGCAGGCCTGTACACCAGAAACCCATCTGGGCAACTAGGCTATACTTTATTTTCATACATCATAATTTTGAGATATGTGTGCCATATAAGTAGAGTGATACAATTTAGAAGGAACAACAACAACAACAACAACAACAAAAATAACAACAACACAAAAGACTGCGTCAAAGAACTGACTGAAACAGTAACCTTCTATCCAATACAGTAGAATTCTGTACCCAAAAATTAAAAAAAAAAAACTGAGAAAAAATGAAAGCCTTCTATGGTGGAATGCTTGAGCTCTGACAAGGTGGGGGGCATGGAGGGGGGAGTGAGTCTAGATTTGATTAAGAAATCTTATATGAAATACACAAAACTTCAATAATAAAGAAGGGACACATTGATATAACAGACAAATAAAAAGACAAAGAAAAATATATTAATCATTACAGAGATACAAGGTATAGGTATCTTCACTCTAATGCAGAAGAAGACTGCACCTCTTTGATTCCACATTAGTAGAATAACTGAACAAACAGATTAACAAGGAATTATTGTGTTTTAGAGAAATCACAGTCTTAATATGAAACATGATACTTCTGGAAACATAATCAGAGATACTTATAGTTTTAGTTTGAGTTGAGGTTGGTTTACATGCTTTGTAGTCGACATTTCATCATTATAAAGCCATGGAACAATGATTCTAATATCAATATGTGAAGTTGAGAAGCCTGAAACATATTCTAGATGATGGTGAATGGGAAATGTTTAAAGCTATTCAAATTTGGCCTGCATCTGTGCCTAAGAGAAGGAAGAGAGTTGCTGAATGTAAGAATCCACATTCGGTGTAAAAATCAGTATGATCAACATCACAAACGCACTCCCCTCACAGTGCTTGTGAGACTAAGGCCTAGGTACAACTGTCAGTGTTTTCATGTCAGAGTCACCTGGGGCTTCCTAGAGGAGAGCTTTACACTGCAGGTGGTTTCCCAAATAGTCTTTGCACAGAGATGCAAAGGAACATACAAGACTAATGACAATAATAACATCCAGCATTCCCTGAGGTTTTACTATGAACCAGGAAATATTCTACATTCCTGATACTCCTTCCTTACTGACTCCTCACAACAATGTTATGTGGCAGATACATTCCTAGATAGACATGGAGATAGATATTAAATACTTTGACCTCAGTCATGTAGATGATGTCTTGGCTCCTAAGACTTTGTTCCTAACCATAGAAAATCATGACTCTGGTTGAAGCAACCCCATGAGATAAATGAAATTGGCCAAGTATTCATGAAAGGTTGTGGCAGATATTGCATTTGGGAGTGTCTGTAAACAAAGTGAGTTCCAGAAGAGAGCTGAGGGGCTATGAGAATAAGCAGAGTTGTGTGTTCCACTGAAGTTCACTGTCAAAGCATTCCAAGGCTTTCCAGAATTCATCAGCAGGAAAGGACAACTGAAGTAATGGTATCCCAGTTATTTGAAAACTACTTATAACTCAGCCCAGTAAATTTTCCAAATTTACTGGTATCCAGGGATAGAAGGGGAAAATATTTCTACTTTGTTATTTTATTCTATTTCCCTGAAGAGAATGCATGAAAACTACCTTCCACATTGCAAATTTTGGTTTAATTTTTGTGTGTTTGGTTGTCTTTTATCTACTTTTCTATGACTGAGGTATCATGTACAATAGATGATCAACATGTTTATCATACATAAAAAGGAAGAAGTGTGGAATAGATAAGGAAGCAGAAAACAAGCTGAGGCATTAGCATGTTTCTACCATTGGTTCCTTATAATAGGTGAGGATCCACTTTCTTTAGAAAATGTAGACAGTAGACTCGATTTGTCATATCCTTATTGTTTATGCATAAATTCCATGTGATGCAATATGAATAAACCAGCTCTATAAATTATGAAAATTTACATAGCCTTTCTGTGTACCATGACAGAAATATGAATAGTTCTTCAACTTAAAATTATTCCAATATATATATATATATATAGGAATATATTAAAGGAATCTCTATCTAGATGTATATATATATACGATATATATATACATATACATATATATATACATATATATATATATATATATTCCTATTAGATTAAGATTCTTAGACCAAATATCTTAAATAAGATAAAATGAAAATGAAAAACTTTCACAAATATTTATTTTTTTCCTCTGTTGTCTATTCTTTTTTATTGAAGTTTTGTTTATTTCATACAAGATTTCTTAAAGAAATTTATTCCCAATTCCTTTTCCTTGCCCCTTCTCTGCCATGGCTCATGCATTCTGCCATACGTGTCTTTCATCTTTTTCTCAGGCTTTTGTAAATTTTTTGAATGCTGAAATTTAATTTTTGGGGATAAGTTGACTATTTCAGTCAGTTCTTTGACCCAGTCTTTTGTTGTTGCTGTTTTTGTTGTTGTTGTTGTTCCTTCCAATTTAAATCATTTCAAAATATGCTTATACGGATGCCACAGATATACCAAAATTATAAGCTCTGAAAATAAACTCAATCTAGGTTAATTCCAAAATATGTTTAGGGATTCACATTTTGACTGCATGCAGGTGAAGAAAAGTGTTACTTTATTTTCTACATTACATATCAAGTTGATGAGTAACACCAAGTATTATATTTACTAGAACAAAGCGAAGAAATAAAAGGGAATTATTCAGTTTCCCCTCTAAACAGTGCTAAATTGGTGGTAGCATCCACAAATGAGAGACACCAAAAGTCATTTTTTTTGGGGGGGGGTGTTTCTTCACTTAGTAAAATGGGTTCTAGTTCTGTCAATTTGCCTGCAAAGTTCATGATGTCATCTTTCTTTACCACTGCATAAAATTCCATTGAATAGATGTACCACGTTTTCTTTATCCCCTTGTCAGTTGAGGGACACTTGGGTTGCTTCCAGCTCTTCGCTGTTATGAAGAGAGCTGCAATAAATATAGATGTGTATGTATCTCTGCAATAGGATGAGTCTGGTAGGGATATACCCAGGAGTAGTAGGACTGGATCAGGTGGTAGGCTCATTTTCAGTTTCTTAAGAATTTTCTTTTTTTAAATCTTTTAAAGACTTTTATTTATCCAAATAATTCACAATTATTATAGAAAAATACATAAAAAAGCAAAAGTGTAAAAACAAAACAAAGCCTAATTTGACCAAACTAATATGAAACTTTAACACATATCTTTTATTTTATCTGTGCATGGTAATTTTTGTTTTGTTTTGTTTTGTTTATTTTTAAGGGATTCTACAATATAATGACACAGTTGTTTGCAGATAACATTGATGTTACTCAGTATGTCATACAATTAGGTAATTGGTGCATTTTGCAAGTATCTATGTCCAAATTTTGAACCACCCAAGGTTCACATAGTCCAGTTGGAGAAGCTTGTATGCACAGGCATGTTGATCAATTAGGAGTACAGACTATATTCCTGTAGTCTCATGATTCACCCCTATCTCTCCGCAGCCCTTACAATCTACCACGCCTCCTCTTCCTCAGTTTGTTCCCTGGGCTTTGGGAAAGGGGCACAAGTGGGTGAGAAGAAAACAGTCTAATTTCTTTGGAGTTGTCATTTTGGACTCTAGTCTGTTCAGGTTGTTTCCCTTCATGGGTTGACAGCTTTTCCAGTGATACCCTTTTTAGTCATACTAACAAAGCACAAGCTATTGGTTGTACAGGCATTTACGCAGTACTAATATTATGTTCAAGCTAAAGCTGTTGTAGCTTAGACACAGGAATTTTCCACCTTGCCTTTCCCTAGGGGTTGCACAGTTTTTGCATCCCAACCAGCAGATGGATGAGTGTTCCTCTTTCCACCCACCTCTCCCAGCAATGTTGGTACCCTTGTTTTTTTGCTTCGATTTCAAATAGACCAGTTCTTATCATAGCCAATCTTCGCTGGAGAAAGATGGGAACTTAAGAGTGGTTTTTAATGTGCATTTCCTTATTAGTGACTTTGAACACTTTTGAAGATGTTTCTCAGCCATCTTTCCTTTTTCATTTGTGAAAGAAATCTCTTTTCAGCTCTTTACTCCATCTTTTGAGTGGGTCGTTTATTTTCTTCCTCCTTTGCTTTTTGACTAGTTTATATACTCTGGATGTTAATGCTCTATCAGATATGTCACTGGTGAAGGTTTCCTCCTGTTCTGTGGGTTTTATCTTCAATTCTTGACTGTTTCTTTCATTATACAGAAGCTCTTGAGTTTAATAAGCCCCACTTGTCAATTCTTGTCCTTTTTTTTTTTTTTTTTTTTTTTTTTTTGTTTTTTGCACAGCTACTGTCTGATGTACAAAGTCTTTTCTATACCTATGTCTTTTAGGTTACTACCAATGTTTTCTTTTATCATTTTCAGAACTTTTGGTTTCACATTGAGGTCTTTGATCAATTTGGAGTTGATTTTTGTACATGGCAAGAAGTAGAGGTTTAGTTTTATTATTCTACAAGTGGTAATCCAGTTATGCCAACACCATTTGCTGAAGATGTTTTGTTTTCTCCATTGAGTCTTCTTGGCTCCTTTGTCAAATATGAGGTGGCTGAAATTAGGGTCAGATTTTTAATTTTGTTTGATTGATCTATGGGTCTGTTTTTGTGCCAAGATCAGGCTGTTTTTATGACTATAGCCCTGTAATATAATTTGAAGAATTGCAGGTGATCCCTCCTGCATTTCTTTGGCTATCTGGGGTCTTTTGTTTTTTCATATAAACTTTAGGATGATGGGTTTTTTATGTCTGTGAAAAAGTTTGTGGGGATTTTAATTGTGACTGCATTAAATCTGTATATTACTTTGGGTAGGATGTTAACTTTTACTACATTAAGTCTTTAATATCTTCATGTTTAAAGTCATGGATGGATTTGATCTGTAAGGAATATTCCTCAACCTAATTAAAGCCATATACAACAAGCCCAGAGTCAACATTATCCTAAATGGGGAAAAAATAGAAGCTTAAAACTTAAAGTCAGGCAGGCAAGGCTGCCCCCTTTTGAGTATTTCCAACTCTTTTACAATATACAGCTTGTAATGCTCACTAGAGCAATAAGACAAGAAAAGGAAATTAGAGGAGTACTAGCTGGAAAAGAGGAATTCAAACTATCCTTTTTTGGCATATGACATGATAACTTACATAAGGGATGCCTAAAACTCCACCAGAAAACTCCTAGAAACCTTCAACAGGTTCAGTAAAGTGGTGGGATACAAAATTCACCTAGAAAAATCTGTAGCCTTTCTTTATGTCAATAACAAGCAATTAGAGAAGTAATACAAGGAGACTTTCCCACTCACAATAGCCTCCAAAAAATAAAATATCTAGGAACAAACCTGACCAAAGACACTAAAATTTCTAAAATGAAAATTTTAAATCCTTCAAGAAGGAGATTGAGGAAGATATCTTGCTCATGGATTGAAAGAATTAATATAGAACAAATTTTTAAAATAAAAAAAAATGAGTTAGGAAGAAAGCTCATTCAAGAAGCTGCTTGCTTAGAAATCTTGAGGAGCTGTGTTCTATTTCCAGAATCCACTTAGGAAAAGCCAGGAGTGGTGCTGTAGGCTTGTAATTCCAGCACTGGAGAGGTGAAGAAGACATGTAGTTCAAAGGGTTGCTGGTCAGGTAGCCTAGACCACTCATGGGTGCCAAGGCAGTGAGACTTTGTTAGAAAAAAATGGTGAATGATCCCTGATGCTCAAAGAATACAGGAAGCTGATTTCTCATCTCCACACGCATGAACACATCCAAACATCTTCAGAGTAAAAATTATAATACTAGGACGTTAAATGAATTCTTACAGCAAATCAAAAAATTGAACTCTTGCCTGGTGTGGTAGCACACAACTTTAATTCCAATGCTCAGGAGTCAGAGGGAGGGGGACAACTGGAAGATCTAGGCCAGCCTGAAGAGGTCTAGGCCAGCCCGGAGAGTTCTAGGCCATTTGAGGCTATCGGGAGATCTTATTCCAAAAAAATAAAGAAAGAAAAAAAAAGAAGAATTTCTAAACAATAATGAGAACAAACAATATTTCCGGATATTTGCAACAACTGTAATATGATAAATCAGCACATATGATTCCCAAGTTTTATGACATCATTGTTGCTGGCAACATTATTGTGCATGTCACAGTCATTAATAAACGAAGTAACTGCTAAGTTTCAGTTACAAAGTAGTGAAAACTAAGTATATTTTTTTCAACATTTGATTAGAAGTTTTAGAGATTCTATGGACTCAAGTTTTGGAATGTAGAATTAGTGTTACAATATGCAAAGATCTAGCTTCCTAATTTAAGCTTACAAATGATTGATGGGTGAATTATAAATGTCAGTTATTCAATAAGAAAGAATTTGAGCATCCCGTTCACTGTTTTATTCCTATTCCTAAAATCATGTCACATACTAGAATACTAGCTATACTCACTGACATTTTTGAAAGTCTCTTATTACTCACCATTTTCCATCAAATGAATGAAAATGATATAATTTTTATAAATGTAGGGGCATGCAGTCAATAAATATAATTCTGAAGTTAGCATTCAAATGTATATGAAGTCATACTCTAATAACCTGTAGATGCAGGACAGATAATGGTGAAGTAGAAATATCTGTGTGTGCATACAGTGAACATCAAGGAGGGTATCCCAATGAGTCAAATGGAGCTTGATGCCCTTAGACACAAATTGGTAAGGGCACATTGGAGATCAATAGCATTGTTAACAAACAGGCAAGAAAAGAATTGAAGCTAATTTAATTTTGCTTAGGAAGTTCATGCTAAACAAGATATTTATGAATTATCTTTTTTTTAATTAATTAATTTATTTTTTTTATTTTTATTGATGCTTTGTGTATTTCATACATCATTTTCCAATTCAGTTCAGGCATATATTCCCTTCCCTTCCCCCCCACCCCACCCCTACCCATCGCAGATCGTGCATTCTGCCATAAGTTTTCTGCATCTTTCTCTGCTTTTTTGTTTTGTTTTGTTTTCATTTTTTTAACAATAAGTGATAATTTGTGAGTACAAGCATCCTTCATGTAAAACCAATTTGCAAGCAGTTGTGCCCAAACCCACACAGCTCATGGGTCCCACCATCCAGCAGGGGGGGCTTGTATGTTCAATCAAGTTGATCAAATGAGTGTCCAGTCTATATTGTTGTAGTTTCACCATTAACCCCAATCGCAGCCCTTACATTCTACCACGCCCCCTCTTCCGCAGATTGTTCCCTAGGCTTAGAAAAGGGGCACAGGTGGATGAGAAGCAAAACACTCTACTTTCTCTGGAGCTGATGTCTTGGTCTCTAGTCAGTTCTGGCTGTTTTCTTTCATGGGCTGCCAGCTTGTCCAGGCTTAACCTTTCGATCCTACTAATGAAGCACATGCAATTAGATATTTAGGTATTTAAACAGTATAATATATAGCCTTTCGATCCTACTAATGAAGCACACACAATTAGATATATGGGTATTTAAACAGTACTAATTGTTATGGTAGGTTACTTTGGTATAGACACAGATGTTTGGATGGTATGTCAATTCATGATCTACATTTTCTTCTGTCAAGTATGGCAGGGTCTTCGTGTGGTTTATAACATCTCCTAACCATTAGAGGATGTAAGCTTGTGACATCAGCCGTGGGTTATTTCTCCAAGGAGAGAGCCAATAGCCAATTAGATTTGGGATATACAGACATATGGCTGCCACTGCTGCACAGTATTTCCAGGCAGATGAGGTGTAGCTGGTGCTGACGGAGGAGTCTTGCTTGACTCAAGGAGACCTATATTTGCTTTATTGGTTTTCTAAACCAATAAAGCAAATATAGGTCTCCTTGAGTCAAGCAAGACTCCTCCGTCAGCACCAGCTACACCTTATTTATGAATTATCTTTAAGACATAGTCAGACTATATATGTATATATTATAATATATACATATTTATGTATATATTATAATATATACATATTTATGTATATATTATACAATCTATGGTTATATGTAAAACAAATGTTCCCTTTAATCTCATTCACAAACCAGTAGTTTTCCTAAATATGGACATATCAACTCTCTGTTCACATTTTTCTATTACATACATATAGAGCTTATGCATTTTTTTCTCTATTATATAGTGACACATGTTTTAAATTTTTCTTAACCATATTATTTTATTATAATTTGGTATTATTTTGTATGTACCAATACTTCTTAGCCACTGGATATGGATAAACTATATATTTATCACTACAAGCAATGCAGCAATGAATATCTATTTGCAAACTTCTTTGAGCTCATATGCTAATGTTTCTAAAATATACAAATTTTAATTAAATTTGTTGGTCCTTTGCAACTATGTGTTTCTATTGATAGACTAATATACATATGTATGTGATTATATGTAAATATACATAACAAAATATGTATATCTAGACACTGTATATAATAGACACACATAAGCATTTATTTAACCAAATGCTATAGAAATCTATAAAGTTTCTTTCCAAAATGCATACTTTAGAGTTCCTTAAGCAACAGACATAACTTATAAAATCCAACATGGTTTTTTAAAGTTGTTTTATTTTTGTGTGTATATGTGTACTTCATGCATGTATATGAGTGCATCCTTGTATTGCATGCATGTATGTGAGTACACCCATGTCATGCAATGCCCACAGAGGACAGAAGAGGATGTCAGACCTCCTGGAACTGGGGTTATGGACAGTTGTTACCCATCATGTGGGTGTTGACATTCAAACCCTGGTGTCCTGCAAGAATTGCCAGTGCTCTTAAAAGCTGAGCTATCTCTGCAGCCCCAGAACATCCAATATTCTTGCTAATACATCAGTAGAATATAAAATAGCACTGGTCTTTAACTTGTATTCAGTGATAATAGAAAGAAATATATCAGTAAATTTAATCTCATTCCAAATACACAAATTCTCAGTTTAATCAAAGATGAAGAAAACTAAATATTCTAGCCACAATAGGAAATATAATACAGAGCTCAAATCTAATCTTCTAGTCTTTAGCTTTATTCTGAGAAAAGAATTGGCAACAGAACCAGAGACTTTTAAGATGGAACGTTGGGGATGAATGGGGAGGAAGGAGGCTAACATTACAGCTCTGAAATAAATGCTCTGGCTAATTAACAAAGGATTTTCAAAAGAAGCTTCCAGCATAGGGAGGAAGGAAGTCACAGCCATACATAATCAAGTATAGAAAGTCTTAGAAAGAGTAATATCGGATAGTTGATCATGCGGCCTGGGATGACTGGAAGAAGGACCATCGAAGCATTCCAGTAGCTACACCCCTGGCCTTTCAAATTTCAAATAAAATCTAGATGTTGTATAACAAAGAGACTGTTCTCATCAGACATGTAGCAACAACTTTCAAATTCAGACAGCTTCTTAATGAGTTCCTTTGGGATGTGGACAGCATTCAAAGTGGGCCTCCTTCTTTTACAAATTCTATACTCTAAAGTCTTTGAGACGAAAGTTCAGATATTTCTAAAACATTGCGAAAGGGAAAATGACTTTTAAATATAAGACATAAATGACAAAAGAGACAATATTTCAAAGTTCTTTTTTCTGGTTTATTGGATGTGGAGTTAATTCTTAGAGCATACAAAGAATGCAATGTGGATATCTTCTATGGCCATGCTGTATATGGAAATAGACTCAAAGCAAAACTTTGTAGTTATGAAGTTATGACAGGGGAGCAGCAGGATGGATGTGTTTGTGTTTCTGTATGTTCATGTTTATACAAAGCATCTGCCCACAGTCAGAGTCTCTGGATACATTTGCATAATTAAAAACAGGAGCATAATCAACATGTTGGAAAAACAGCAATGACTAGATATTATCCCAGCCTAAAAACATCTGAATGGGCTCTAGGAAATGCAGAATCCTTGTGAATTCTACAAGCAAGATGATTAACTGACATATATTCAGTGGACTGACGGTCATTTTAACAAAGCTAGATGGTATTTTATGACAGTTTTACTATGAATATATTTTCAGGTATAGAATTGTCTTCTATTGATCTCAAAATTCAACAGAACGCTTATAAAAATGAGTGGGTTTTTTTTTTTTTTTTTTACATTGGTAGAGTAAAACAATGCTTTCTATTTGTATCCAGAAGCACATGCTTGTTTGGTTCCTATGTTTGTGAGGAATCAATGTCCAGAAGAATTTGGCAGAGTCAGCTGCTGCTGACAGCTGGAGTAACCACGGTACATTTGGGTCTCCTTCCCTTTCCCCTCCCTCTCCTTCTTGCCTTTCTCTTTTCTTTCTCTTTCCCTTCAGCAATAAAACCTTCTTCAGGTTCTCTTCCCTAGCTTTACTGCATTTATGGAAGCTTATTTACACTTTCTAGTTCATATATGTTAATAGAATTTAATTACAGTTTTAGGGACTTCCTAGCTTTGTTCAAATGGAAATTATGATAAAATTAATAAAAGAATGACTATGGAAGAGTCAGAAAGGACTAAGTTTTTTCCCCTCTTACCTAGACCTGTGAAAGGGGAAGCATGAGGGACATGAAGGTTTACATATTACTTGAGTAGGGACTCAGCGATGCTGTGTGGGAAAGATGGAACTTGTGTCTATATTATTGGAGATACAAGTCAGAAAGTATAAGCATGTAAAACAAAAATATATCATGTCACTTTAACTTTCTTTAATGCTTCTAAAACAGTCAGGAACCTGGCTGAGTCAGAGTATAAGGATCTCTAGACTCAGAACAATTACTCACTTACCCTATTGAGTCTTTACATGGTTCTAGCTTTATAAATAAAGATGCCAAACATTAAAATTTTTCAACCGTGGTGGATATAGGCTGCTTGCTTTTAATTAAAAGCATTGATTGCCCCATAGAGATGATTTTGCATTTCCCTAGCAGATCCCTGAAGCTTGTACACATTTATTGGCTATGGGTAGTAAGCCTTCTTTGTCCTGATTTCACCTCTCTGTAGAATATCTTATATGTTGAGCACCTCCCTATAGTTTTATGGGAGTTCAAAATGCAAGGACACATCAAACTGTATAAAATGGGGAATCCTGCTTTACAACTGCTGCACATGGAATAATTGTGACTCATATTCACATCAGCTTCTATGATTTTGTTTTCTGTCCTGTTTTGTAGAACACTAGACATTCTGGGACTAAACAGGTGGTGTGCAAACTTACTTCCATGAGGAATACTGCTGTTTCCAATTCAGAGTAAGTCTGCCATTTGCGCCATTCCTATGCGTTTTCTCTTCCACATCTTTGTATGCATGCCCCCACCTTCTACTGAATTTTAAATTACTGTTAAAATTTATATATTTTGGGGCTGGGGAGACGGCTCAGTGGTTAAGAGCGTCCACTGCTCTTGCAGAGTACTCGGCTTCGCTTCCCAGCATCCGCATGGCTGCTAAGAACGATCTTTAACTCCAGTTCCAGGGGAATACAATGCTCTCTTCTGACCTCCGTGGCATTGGATGACACGGGTACACCAACATACATGCAGACAGTACACTTATACACATAAAAATAATAATAATAAATGTGTATAAAAATTTTAAACATCTTCCAACTTAGACTTTAATCCACTGTTTCACTTATCATTAATGTTCAAAAAACATTTGTAGATTCCTAATACTGGTTACATCCAACATCTTGAAGGTAAGCAAATTCATATTATCAGAGCACAAATACTTTAAGCTTGTTTAAAAAATTTAGCAGTATAGGGCTGGAGAGATGGCCTAGCGGTTAAGAGCGCCGACCGCTCTTACAGAGGACCCGGGTTCGATCCCCAGCACCCACCTGGCGGCTGAGAACCGTCTGAAGCTCCAATTCCAGGAGAACTCCAGTTCCAGGGGAATCCGAGACCCTCTTCTGACCTCTGCGGCATTGCACGACACGGGTGCACAGACTTGCATGCAGACAGTACATTCATACACATACAGAAATAAATAAAAAAAATTAATAAAAAAATTAAAAAAAAATAAAATAAAAAATTTAGCAGTATCTAGCTCCTTTTTTTTTTTTTTTAGCANCAAGCATTTGTCATATAAAACCCACATTGCATAGCAGTTGTGCCTTCCCAGCCTCACACAGCCCAAGGCTCCACCCACCTCCGCTGGAGAGGCTTCAAATGTTCAATCAAGTTGATCAATAAACGTTCCAGCATCTAACAAATGTCTGATAGTTTTACCATCAACCCACAATCGCAGCCCCCTACATTCTACCACTCCCTCTCGCAATGTTCCTTAGGCTTTAGAGATGGGGCACCAGTGGACAAGAAAGCACAAGCAGTCTATTTGTTGGGAAGTCGTATTTGGACTCTGATCATTCGGCTGTTTCCTTTCACGGGCGCTGAACCGATTGCCCAGGGGATAAGCTTCCAATTCTATAATGAGCACACATCAATCGATTCAAATATTATAGGATATAAACCATGCTAGTTATCTAGGTAGGGTTACTTTCCTTTCGGTATAGGACACCAGATGTTTGGATGGCGTCGTTATCCCCTGCGACCTTCTTTTTTTTCACCACTGACGAAAGGAGATTTCAATTCCCGGCCTTTCACTTTCCTTTCTTCCTTCCTCCCCCCCGGAGGCATATACATGCTCCCCCCCCTTGCAATCACTAGAGGTTATTACGCTTTTGGCCACAGTCCACGCGTTTATTCTACAAGGGTAGAGCCAATAATCCCACCCCAAAATTTGGATAACATCACATACGGCTGCCTTCACACGCTTGCACCTTATCTTCCTAGCAGGTGAGTGTGTAGCTGATGCTTGGCTGGAGGAGTCTTGCTTGACTCATGAGGCCGGGGACCAAACATCCTGCTTGATGGTTGTTGTCCAGGGATCTCTGTTGCGGTAAAACGCATTCGGGTGACAGATTTTGAAAAAACTGTCCCTATACTGGTTGTGTTACACGTTGCGATCTCCGGACGCTTTCTTAAACATCGCCTTATCGGCCCGTTCCTTCTTCTTTTTTCCTTTCTTCTTTTTTCTTTTCTTTTTTTTACTACCACTGCAGGTCATTGTGACTACAAGTGTAAGGGCAGGATGTTTGTTCCTCCGTACCTACTTTTTTTTCTGTGCAGTTACCTTTTATCTCCAGTCTTATAGGTCAAGATAAATGCCTTTATCTCCGTGTTGTGTGGGGCGGGTGCGGGTCGCCCACTTGTGTTTATGCCGGGCCATCTAACATTCGCCTTGGACACGTTTAAGTAAGTCCACTGCGCTCGCTATCTCACGCTGTCTCATCTATTGTTATGACATATAGTGTGCTCCTAGAGTGCACACTGTTAACAGCCAGGGACTGTGCTACTTATGATACTTTGGTTCCTGAATACGCCGGACCAAGATGCCCGTGGAACGTTTGCCAATGTCAGGGCTTGACAGCAAGTGACAGTATATTGAGCAGGGGGATACATGTTTGTAAGAGTAGAATGCTCGAGTAACAGGCACGCTCAGGAATGTGACGGGAGAGGATGGAATGGGTCATGTACATTCATTGTCTCTTCCCCATATTTGCTCTACACATCCTATGCCTCCTTTTTCTCCCCACCCTTTTTTCCCTTTTTTTTTTTTTTTTTTTTTTTTTTTTTTTTTTTTTTTTTCTCTCCCCCCCCCCTTTCCTCTTTTCCTTGTGTTTTACCTCTTTTTCGTTTTTTTTCCTTTTTCTTTCCTTTTCCTTCCCCTCCTTTTTTCTCCTCCCCTCCCCTTCTTTCTTTCTTCTCTATTATATAGTTCCTCTTTCCTCTCCCTCTCTTTTTTTTCTTCCTTTTTCCACGGTGCTTTTATTTCTCTCTTTCCTTTTCTCCTCTCTTCCTTCTTTTTTTCCCTCCTTCCTTTTTTACCTCTTTTCTTTTGCTTTCCCTTGATTTTGTGTACATCCCCCCGCCACCCACCCCTTCTAACCCCCGCCTCTCTTTTTCCCTCCTTTCCCTTCTTCCCCCTACCGGCCCTCCACCTTTTTCCTATTTTCATTTCTTCCCCCCTTTCTTCCTTCTTTCTCCTTTTTCTTCCCTCCCTGTATTAATATATTTTGCTTATATGCACCACTTAAAGAGACTTTAGTATTATATTTTGTTCTGAATAGACAATAATCCTTTTTACAGTTCCTATGTCTATTAATCAATTAAAGAAAGCAGTTTTACCAGTTTTATAAGAGATTACTTCTATAACAGTCAGCTCTAATTTACAGTTAGAGGATGACTTCATTACCACCATGTTTTTCTTTGTTCTATGAAAAAGAGCTAAGGAGGTCTCTCATATTGAAACTGTGCTGCACCTAGAAGGTAAAGTTCATTAGGACTCACTGTAAACAGATGTTACACCTATGGTCCTCAGAGATGTTTGATGCCTGTAGCACTCTGAGGCTTTTCTTCCTTTTAGTGTTAAGATGGGTGAACTTCTCTGCTGGTATTTCTTGCTACAACCTACACGACAGAAGGCTGTATCCTTTTTTTCTCAGCCTTTGAGTTGGTGATGTTTTGACCTGTGGGAATATACAAATCTTTTCCCATGGTTAGTCTTAAGATTAAATTGAAAGTTTTTGACAAAAGGGTTTAATATGTAGCCCCCCCTTTTTATTTATTTTTAATTATTTATTTATTTATTTTTTGACCCATGATTCTCAAAAAGGCAGTTGTAGTACACATACCTATAGGCAGGGATCAAGGTGTAAATTTCATCAAATTTGTCCATGTTTTTTTGGGGGGTGACTGTATGTTGTTAATTTGGGATATGTGCAAGGAGAAAGGCAGTAAGTCCCTGTTGTCGAAGACCTGTGTGAGCATGAAAAAATGTTATGAGACGTCACTTGCTAGTGTACAACTGGCCTCTGAAATTCCAGAGAGCATTACCAAAGGCCACTAAAGCAATACAGCAAAATATTGGTCTCCCTGAGACAAGCAAGTCTCCTCCGTCAATATTAGCTACACCTCAACAGCCTGGGGATACTGTGCGACAGTGGCAGCCAAGTATCTATATATATCCCAAATCTAATTGGCTATTACCTCTCTCCTTGGAGGAATAACTCACAGTGGATACCACAAGCTTATGTCCTCTAGTGGTTAGGAGATGTTATAAGCCACAATAAGAACTTGTCACTCTTTATAGAGAAACCACAGTTTGCAGATTAGCATACCATCCAAGCATCTGTGTCTATGCTCACAGCTTAGCTTGCACGTAATAATTGGTACTGCTTAACTGCCTGTGCATCCAATAGCTTGTGCTTTGTTAGTATGACTAAAAATGGTATCACTGGAAAAGCTATCAACCCATGAATAGAAACTGAACAGACTAGAGTCCAAAATGACAACTCCAAAGAAGAGTTGTTTTCTTCTTAGACTGTTTTCTTCTCACCCACTTGTGCCCCTTTCCCAAAGCCCAGGGAACAAACTGCAGAAGAGGAGGTGTGGTAGATTGTAAGGGTTGTGGAGAGATATGGGTGAATCATGAGACTACAGGAATATAGTCTGGACTCCTAATTGATCAACATGCCTGTGCATACAAGCTTCTCCAACTGGACTATGGGAACCTTGGGTTGTTCAAAATTTGGACATAGATACTTGCAAAATGCACCAATTACCTAATTGTATGACAAACTGAGTAACATCAATATTATTTGCAAACAACTGTGTCATTATATTGTAGAATCCCTTAAAAATAAACAAATAAAAAAGAAAAATAAAATAAAAAATAAAATAGAATAATAATGCTATGTGACAACTAATTTTTTAAAATAAATAAAAATGGGGAGGTGTAAGAATTCTTTTGGCAAAAACACTTAAGAGAGGCAGCAAGCAGCTTCCAAGCCTGTACCCCTGCTGATATCTTGCAAACCTGTTATATCTGCCCTGAAACCAAACTGTCTTTGATGCCTTAGGGAAAATCATTGATCTAGAGCAAATGCCTGAAATCCTGATTGTGTTTCCCAGCCCCCTTGCAAGAATATGTATAAAAAGCTTTGAGCTACAACATTAAACTGAGTTATTTCCCCCTTGTGGAATTAAAAAATAAATAAATAAATAAATAAAATTAGCAGTAAATGTTTTTAATCTAAATACTTTCTGATAAGGTAAAATGCATATAAGTATTAGAAAAACAATTATTTAATGATATTAAATTCTAATAGTGTTTTTAATGTGAATATTCCCAAATTTTAACTTTAAAAGGGTGTTTAAGAAGTAGTGACACAGGGTTCACAACACAGGTTTCACAGTGTTGTCGGTGGAAAAAGCCCACATGCTCACATGATTTCCAGTACAAAGATAAGAACATAGATCTCTAAAGTCAGGTTTGGATTTCTGATCTGTAAATCTTAATCTAAATCATGAAAGTTCATGTTGCTGATTGAACTAAAATGTGTGTACTGCACCTGTAAGTTTAAACATAAGAACCAAATGATCCTATTCATGAGTCTTCACTTTAACAGACTGTTTTGATATTTTATTTACTTTTACAGTAGTATAAGGCTATTGCCTGCATGTTTTTAAATGCAACGGGATTGTTCAGTGCCTGCAGAGGTCAGAGAAAGGTGTTGGATTTCCCTGGAACTGGAGTTAAGGACAGTGGTTAGCCTTTGCTAGAGTTCTGGGAATCAAACCAGGGTCCTTTGCAAGAGCAACCAGTGCTGGGCTGTGGGGATAGCGCAGCCATTACAGGCTGAGGCTAAGAACCGCAAAAAAAAAAAAAAAAAAAAAAAAAAAAAAAGTTCGATTCCCAGCAAGAGCAACCAGTGCTATTGTCTACAGACCCATCTCTCTGGCACCAAAGTATGATTATTTTTTTTAATATTGTGACTTTATTTTCTCCTTAAACACTTCTTTTCCTCACTCTCATTTTATACAGCATGGTTTGATATAGCAATCACCAGTGGTAATATGATCTGTCTCTTTATTACATGGGCCAGAATGGGAGGATAACTAATTTTGGGCTCCAGCATGTCAGATCTTGATCTGGTCTAAGTCTCTGCTAGTAATTCAGACACGTTTCCATAACTTCCTAAAGAATGTGCCCTTTAAATAGTTTTCACCTGAAAATTTGAGGTTTTTCCCAATACTTTCCCCTTAGTATTTTACAAAATTTATGGAACCAGTTTCTCCCATGTTGTCTTACTCCTGATGTCTTTCTCTGAGGACTTCTCAAACATTTCCAGCCCTCTTCATCAACGCAGACAAGCACTCCATGAACAGTAAAATAGTAACCCTGCTCTAACCAAGGTGAATGGTGAATATAATTAAACTTTAGATCCAATATAGAGGACACAACCAGTCCTCCCTATCTATGGGTTTTGCAACACTAGATTAAAAAAAAAAAAAAAAAAAAAAAAAAAAAACAGATCAAAAGCATTTGAAAACATCGTGTTTGTATTGAACCTATGCAGAAAGATTTACTTATTATTCTCTAACCTACACATAAAGCAAATATTAATTTCCATGGCACTCACATTGTATTAAGTACTATAAATAATATGGAGATGATTTAAAGTATATGGATGGGTGTACACAGATTATATTATAACACTATGCCATTTAGTATAAGGGACTTGGGCATTGTTGGATTTTATTATATGATGAGTACTAGAACCAGCTTCCCCGAGTACCAAATGCATAGCAGAATCTATTGTATGATATTATAAGTCCATGCAAAACCAATTTAAAACTCATGGTATGTTTCTTCCTTTAGCTTGTAGTAGTACCTAATTCAATTTCCATATTCTCTTGTTTTCTTACAAATAGTTTTTGCATATGGGGAAGTTTGAATTACCTATATCTATATTTCCTAAATTATCATTTTCTCTGACATTAACTCTGTGGTACCGTTATTATAGGTGATTATAAAAGGTTACTTTTGATGCATTTGAGGTCTGTTTAAAGTAAAAAATGAATAGAAAATTGCCCTTCATTTCTTGCATAAAACGACATGAATTAGAATAGTCTAATGTAATTGGTACAATAGTACTTGGAACTGGCCTCTGAGGAATGGTGTTTAAAGATCTCAGTGGGACATTAATTCCGTTGAAATTGTTGTGTCCCTCAGGTCATCTCCTAACATCCCAATTTTTCTTTGCTGGTATAGTATAATATGATGGAACTATGTTCACAATCAAATTTATTCCCCTAAGTAGATGATACAGCACATCTTTTATTCACCTAAGTCAGCTGGCATGATCCAAGCAAAATGCCTTATTAGATAAAATCTTCCCTATTACCCCTAGAATTAATACAAATCTGTTTATCGGAATCTACAGCTGGCCGTGTGAACCCTTTTCTGAGTTCATTGCTAAATCACTAAAATAAAAAAGGTCATATTGCTGAAGAGAGAAAAAAGAGAGAGAAGAAAAAGAATAATCAAAATTCTCCCTTCAGACCAACAATGGACATTTCTGAACTATGTGATAGGAAATCATTAGAGTCCTGTCGAAAACACTACTACTAAATAAAAAAAAAAAGCATAGGTATTTCACTAGAAATATTTACTTGGGAATAAAAATATCACTTCCTGGTTTCAAATCTATGACAGAAGTTTTGGACATCTAAATCATTGTTATCTATTTAAATTTATTTTTATTTTTAAATTTAAAATTTAAATTTCTTTTTATTTTAACTTTTACCTGTTGTATTTATTATCTTTATGCTTATGCTTGTTTTACCTGCAGGTATTTTCAAAATAATTTGAGGGACCAAAATATACAGTTTTTATAAGTCAAAAGAATTAGGACAAAGTCAATTTATTTAAATTAACAAATGTGAAGATTTTGGACTTCAGGGATATAAAATACATCCAAATGCATGTACTTCCATGACCATATTACAGGAACTACAAGAACTACAAAACCTCAACTAGTAGCTCTGGAGGATTTTACAAGAAGCTCTAGCATTGCTGTACCTTCTTTACTGACCACGGAGCATACTAGACCTTCAGACCACTATTCCAAGTCAACAGAGAACAGAGTTCTTGTTAATAGGCCTGGGATGGGGTCTGAAATTGTACCTTACTAACAAACACTGGATCATGCCAATTTGGGCGGTCTGGAAGTCATGATTTTAATAACAAGGGATTAGGCAACTTTTTAAAAAAAGAAGCATTCCATTTTCAAGAGCTGTCTGGAGGTATGGCAGTCTTCTCTTGTCTGCAAACTTGCTAAGAATAGCCTGGGCTCTGCAGTGCTTTGCCAGTCCAAGAAATTAACAACAGAGAACAACAAAAAAAAAAAAATGAGAAATTAGACCCAGAGTAAAACTCACCATGCCACACACGCTGAGTGTTCCTTTCCACGTGGAGGGAGAAGTACTTAGAGAAATGTTCCTATCATCCTGCATAAATATTGCCAAATTTAGGGTTGTCTTGTGATAGTTGTAAGCGATATAGTTAAAGAAAAGAATTAATGAATTAGTTCCAGAAATTCTCCTTGTGGTTTAAAGAGGCAAATAAATTAATGAGGTAGTAATTTAAGAAGTAATGTCATTAATTCATAATGACGGCATTTAGAATACTTAGACAAATCATAATTGTTTTTTGAGAACTACATATTGCTACTTATCTTTTGCGGGGTAGCAAAATTTAAAAATGCAAGGGCTTCAGACAACACATATTTAATGTTTCTGAGAGTTTATTAGAATGCCTGTGCTAGGTCATCTGGGCCTGTGTGTATGAGAGATATAAGACCTCAGATGAGGCTGCCCTGCCATCGCGATGGCTAGGTCGTCTCCTTATGTATTCTTTCATGTGAAGTATATAATAGATTGGGTTCTTTAAATGATGGTTCTTGAGTTGTCAACAGCAAAAGCTGGAAAGCCCTCATGTGAGTAATTGTTGGAAGACTTTTCTTGAATCATTCTGGATTATCAGTATTTCTCCACTATCCATATTTGGAGATAGAAAGAAATATTCGTATCTGGGCCCAATCCTCGTCCTCATGACTTATTCAACAGTGCTATAGTTACATAATGTTTTTACTTTATTGCACAATTTAAACTCTGTTCACTGGGATGGTTTTCCCTTTTCCATATGAACTGACCCATGTTTATAGCTATTTATTTGTGTGCCAGGGGAGGAGGGGGTATTAACATGCCACTGCATAACTGTGAAGATCAGAGGACTGTGGTTTTTCTAAGCCATATTACCATTTTCCTTGAATGAAGAAACATCGTGATTCTTAGCATTTATTTTAAGACTGAGTGGACCTGAACTCTGAGAACCTATTCCTTCTGTGGTGTCATAAACAGTGCACTCCTGCTAGTCTTGACTCATCCTTTAATTGAAACAGTATCTTCAGCATGAATTACAGAATTAGAAGCTAGGATCCACTCTCATGAGAACCTTGTTCTTTGGTCCCTCAGGTTAGAATATCACAGGCAGGTATATAAAAAGATGTCTTAACTTTTCTCACTGTTTTCAATGAAAAAATCCTAATGCTTCCAGAGCTTTATATGCTAATCAAGTACAACACATTCATTCACTGTCCTGTGTAGAGGGAAAAGCTGGGTCTAAAAGATTAAGTTTAGTTACCTAGGACAGAAGAGCGTCAGATAGCTAAGTGAACTTCTTTAGGTTATAAACAATAACTTTTTGGTTGAAAAACTGTGTCATTAGTCTAGATTATGTCCATAATGTAAAAGTCATTCTCACAAGGAGGACCTCTTAAGGAGTTGGTTCTCTTTCTACCCTGTGACTTCTGGGATTCAACCCCCATCAGGCATGGCCATAAGTGTGTTTACCTGCTGAGCCACCTTTGGCACTACTTTATGATGAATTTAACAGTATAGTGGCCTCCCCTTCAATCTTAATAATTAGTCAGTTACAGTTCAAGATTGGTTTCCCACGAATGTGACTCATGTCTATTTCATTCTTGTTTATACGGAGCCACCCTCTTGTACTTTAGAACATATGTCCAGTTGACATGGCACCCATCCTTGTGTTCTTAGTGCTTTAAACAAGCTACATCTTCTAGAGCTACTCAAATAGATGTAATAGTCACACCCTTTCTTTCACCTTCAGTTCAGTGACATGTGAGATGCAGAAAACTCCTTATGAACTAGGGAGACCATTTTATGTTTAAATCAGGCAAGTCCTGTCACTCTTACAAACTGGATCATTTTCTTGATCTTGTTGGGTGGTATCTTCCTCTGCTTTAACATATTTAACCATAATCAGCCGTCAACACTTCCAACATTCAAGTTGTTATGTGGACATGGTGATCATATATTATGTATATAATTATATTATTGTCATATTCATTAATCTATATTAATAAATATAATATATATGCATTTGGGACTCAAGGCTAGTTTAAGCCACATATGAGATCATGTTTCACATACATAAACACGCGCAGACACAAACACACAAATAAAATTAAAATAATTAGTTATAAACAACTCTGGAGAGTTCCTTAACTACAATCAAGACATTGACTAGGCATATTTTCTGTCTTCCAAATACAGCAAGGAATAATCTGTCAGTTATTTTACTGTTATGTGCATGAGTTGCTGTTTGGTAAGCATACTGTAGGAGGTTTTGCATAATTTTCCATGACTTCATGGGGTTTTCTACTGATTTTTCTGTCTTTAATAGTTTCTTCACATGTCCAGTCTCTGTCTCCTTGTCCCAAGTGGAATGACACATGCTTTACGTTTTTCTTCCTGTCACTCTGCTTCCATAACAGGTTATGTCTAAGCATATGCAGTTTAACCTGTATGTCCTTATTCTTTATAGACATGTACATTGTGAAGGCTGTCTTTGTTGCATGCATTCTTATTTGAAATGACTGAGAGCACATAAATGCCTGGGGATTTTTCCATATAATTCCTCATCCACAGATAAGTGTGATGGTTTCTACCTACAATGATCAGAGTCCTACCACCAACAAGGGAAGCACAAATAATAATATCTTTGAAAATATTTCTAAAGGGCCTGGAGTGTAGCTTGCCTAGTATTACCAACTACCTGGGGTCAATCCTCAACTTTGCAAAATGAATAAAATTTTTTTTGTCATTTTGATACAGGGTCTCACTGTAGCTCTGGCTGTCCTGGTACTCGCTATGTAGACCAGGCTGGCCTTGAACTGACAAAGATCCACCTGCCTCTGCCTCCCAAGTGCCAGGATTAAAGGCATGCGCCACCACACCCGGCTCAAAAATTACCTGTGTCCTTTTTGCTAAGATAACAAATGTCTGTATGACCAAGGAGAGGCGGGAGAAGAGAAATAGATGACTCTTACTACATTTGTCGTTATATATATTTAGCATTCTAGTCACCAGAAAAATATAATCTTAATTTATTGGAAAGATCTATAAAAGTATGAAAAGTTCCTCAATCTACACTATGAAAAAAATTAGAATTTCTATTTTATGAAATATATGTAAATATATGCATACACAAGTAAACATGAGTAGATATATAATGTAAATGCACATATGCATTTGAAAATAATATGTTTATGTTTTTCCTAAGTCAAATGTCTCTATATTGAGTAAAACACATGAAATTCTTATCTTTTGTAAATACCGTGCCTTTTTTAATTCATTCTATTTATAGTTATAAAAACACGGTTAATTTTAATTTATTTCATTTGGTTAACGACCTTTTAAGATGGAAATTTTGTTAAAATTATATGAATTATCTATATGTGTATTTGCCATGGATAAAAGTGTCTATTTTTGAAACACACGATCATAGAATGTTTTCCATATTTTAAAATATTTTTGGTATAGCATTTGCATATTTAGTGCAGTTACACTGTAAAATTGTTAACATTCCATAGGAAAAGATTGTTAGAACTGTAAAAATTTAGCATTGAGTTTGTTACCTTTAGTAAACAGAAATTTCTAGACTATTTTTATTTAAATTGCACATTTAAATGTTTCCAAGTAAAACAAATGGCAATTATACATAATTGGGACTTTTTTCATTCAAGAAATGTAGTCAATTGCTGCAAAATTTAATTTAGTCTATAAAGTACAGTGTTTGTGTATCATGAGGGCTGTCCCTTACTCCGCCAGCATCTGGAAGTCTTGAACATAGCCATATTTTGACAACATAATTACAAAGCAGTATTGTGATTGTTATTTATCCACGCAGCTCAAAGCACACCTTTCCTTGATAGTAACACTTCAAGGATTTCAGTACTTATTTATCTAGTATCAATGATTTTGAACCAAAATAAAACCTTGACTTTCTGTAGGCAAATGCAGGCCACACATGTGTCTACTGACATCTTCTAAATTGCCCACCTGCATGTCCCTATCTGACTCCATCCCATGGATGAGAACTATGTGTGATGTAGGGGATTTGGGATTGGCCGCTGGGAGGTGAGGTCACTCGGCCTATAAACGTAATTTGTCATATACATTAAAAAGATTCTTCATAACTTATACCATCCAACAAGATCCCCAGTCCATTATTTCACACCTGTTTTCTCTTCCCTGCTTAACTGTAAGTCTATCAAGCTTGGATGTTGGCTAGCAGATGAGACTGGAAATAGGCAAAGAGCCACCAGTCTGGAAAGCAAGCCCTAGGGCCAGCAGTCTCTTGGCTTGTGGTGTAATTGTGTAGTAGAGGCCTTGAAAGGAGAAAGCAGCTCTTAGGCCAGATTCTGTGAGGCAGTCAGTCTCACAGTTTTGGCTGTGGAATAAGCAATCCATAGCTAGGTGGTAGCTGTGAAAGGTGCCAGTTTCCCAGGGAGGAGCCACGAATGGCAGCCTCCCTTAGCAGAAATGTCCCACAATTTTCTCCTAGAACTAAAAAATAAGACCCTGCTGTTCAAGATAGGAAATACTTCAGAAATAAGACTTAGAGTAATGGAGCAGGAACTGACCTGGAAGTTTAACACTCATAATATTAGATAATGTACACACTGCTAAGGGAGACAAATCAATCAAAAGGTACAACCCAGCCCTAAAGCCTAATAGCCCTAATGGCATTCACAGCACACTACCTCTATTGAATGTAGTAGTGGAACTGTTTGTTATCTGAGGGCTAATAAACAGCTACCTAATTGGACTTAAAACCCTTTCAATGGAAGTGAACTCATGAGTGCCACTGTAAACTCAGCCAGATAAACATAGATCCTAGAGAAAACAGTGTCTCCATCATATCTCAAATGATTTTTTTTACCATATGGCAAATATGGTGTCTTATATTTACAGACAAGCATACTATACACGGCTCATTAGAGAAGATTTTCTTTGCCAGTGAAGATTCTTTTTTTTTTTAAATTAATTTTTATTGATGCTTTGTGCATTTCATACATTTTTTCCAATTCAGTTCAGGCTTATTTCCCTTTCCCTCCCCCCCACCCCCACCCCATCCCAGATCATGCATTCTGCCATAACTGTCCTGCATCTTTCTCTCAGTTTTTTTTTTTCATTTTTAGCTATAAGTGATAATCCATGAGTACAAGCATCCTTCATGCAAAACCTATCTGCAGGCTGTTGTGCCCAAACACCTACAGCCCCACCATCCAGTGGGGGGTGACAGGTTGTTTGTTCAATCAAGTTGATCAAATGAGTGTCCAGACTACATTGCTGTAGTTTCACCAGTGAAGATTCTTTACACAATAGAGTACAATGCAAACAGAAGGCCACAAGAAGCCAAGCTTCAAAGAATGAGGGCCTCAAGAGTGAGTATCCCTGGATAGGACTCCTATATGAAATGTCACCCAACCTTGGCTCAGAGCTCCTTGTGGAAGAGGGGGCAGTAAGATTGTAAGAGCCAGGGCCAGTGCATGAAAGTAGGGAAGCAGAGGCTTACAGACTATTGGGAATTTTCACATGTGAACCTGTGGTGAGGTTGGCATCAGGCATGGGGCCCATGCCAACACAGACAAGGTCTTAGAGTAGAGCAAGAGAAATTGGCTGGGGACTAGCCAGAGCTACTGGAGACTGATTATTTCTAGGTAAGGAAGAGTATGCTGTACTTACGATTTCTAGAGGTGCTGACTAGACTCCAGTGGATGAATTTGCATGGAAGGGCAACTGGGTTCAAAAGCTTCACTGGATAAGATTTAATTTCTACAATGTAATGCATGAATTCTGATGGGGTTGGGATGTGGGTGCTAAATTTGATTAGGAGCCATTGTACAAAATGTACAAATGCTCAATACAAAATTAAAATACCTAGGAAATAAAAAATTGGCTCTGATATGTGAAGCATCAGATCTTGTACTCAAAACTTAATGTTCTTTCTACCACCTGTCTTCATTGCCTTTGTATCGAGCAAATGATAGAAGTTAAGTAAAGGACTAAGTCACAGGATTGAAGAACTAAAAGGCTTCTGCAAACAGCAGAGTAAATTCATCATACTGGATCGTTAGAGGAGAAGGACTCTCTGAAGTTATTCAAGAGGCAAAGATCGTGTTCAAAAACAGAGTTATCTCTGTCTTGAATTTCTCCACACCATAGATTATTCCGCCTTTCAATTCACTTTGCTTTGACCATATATAACCCAATTTCTATGCTAATTCTATTTGTGGCCAGTATAGAGTGAAAGGAACTTGGAGTTTATGTTTCCCAGTTGAATGCTCTTTTCCAAGTTGGTGCTTCTACATTGTTGTCTTTATATACAGCACCAATGATGCAAGAATGAGATTTAAACTGATTGGTTTATTCTCATGGGATAAAGACTACTCAAAGTAAGAACTATGCCTAATTTTGAGCCAGGATATGCTAGGTTACTCAGACTTCACACTAGCTCCTAGACTCAAGTGATCTTTCTGCCTCAACCTCCCAAGTGGCAGGCACTACAGACACATAACACCGTGTTATCACTCTATTTAAAAAATTTCTACTTATCCATAGTATTCAACGGAGCAGACACCTTATAAACCTTTATACAATAAATGAATGAATGAAAAATACCAACTTCAGAATGTGGCTATTATAGTTTATAACAGAACATTTAGCACTAGCATGAATGAAGTCTCTTCCATTTATTAACTGTTGATATGGGGAAAGGTTAGGAAATAAAGAACATGTCATTAGAAAACTGAAAATATTGGAGATAAGTTGTTGATTGGTTGATCTTAACAGAGTGAAATCCAAAAAGTAAGTTAAATAAAATGAATTTATATGAAATAGAAAACATGGAAGCTTAAATAAACTTTAGAATGCATACTTAAAATAGTAGAAAAATAAATAAAAGTAAAGAGGAATGAAGGCTAGGTCACCAAGAGAATTTTATTATATTCATTCAAATATCTCCTTGTTCATGGTTTTCCATAGACTGCATCTTCTTTATCAACTTTAAATATAACAGAACACATGTAATTAAGTAAATCAGGCACAGAGAGACAGTCATGCACAACCTCACATACATGTAGAAACCAAAAACATTGATCTTATACACATAGAGGAAAATTAAAAAAAGAATAGAACAATAGTTAAAACAGGCTGAGGGATGTAGAGAAGAAGGGAGAGATAAAGGTTGCTTAACAGATAGAAAATTATATTTTAAAGAAAGGAAAAAGTCTTGTTGTTTTATTGCATACACGATAAATATAAGTATGATAACACACTGCATATATGTGTATTTTAAACACTGGAAGAAAGTTTGAAAGCTTTGCTTCAAGCATATGACAAATTTTTCTGGGAACTGTAACATATCTGGAACATTATATAATATGTGCATATATCAATATTTTGCATGATAATATATAAATATGTATAATTTTATGGAAGCTTGAAATGAAATAAATGTATGTATCTTTGTGGATCTCTTAATATATTTTCTTTTTTTTTTTTTTTATTTCGGTATGTATATCAATGTACTGTCTGCATGCAGGTTTGTGCACCCGTGTCGTGCAATGCCGCGGAGGTCAGAAGAGGGTCTCGGATTCCCCTGGAACTGGAGTTCTCCTGGAACTGGAGTTTCAGACGGCTCTCGGCCGCCATGTGGGTGCTGGGGATCGAACCCGGGTCCTCTGCAAGAGCGGTCGGCGCTCTTAACCGCTAGGCCATCTCTCCAGCCCCTTAATATATTTTCATCCAATGTTTATAAATAAAAAATATGTATAGTTCTATAACAGCACAACTTGTAAAACCTTAGCCTTTGAGTCTTAAGTTTATCACCTCTTCCATTAAGTATTATCAAAACATTTATGTGCATCAGAATTGCTTGTTTCGATGTTGGTATCTTTCACATGGCCTCCTTTTCTAATTTCATTTGTTTGACTATAAAACATGCTTAGGAAGCTTGTTGGATATTTTCATTTAAATGAAATTCTGGGTGTTTGTGTATATATGTGTGTATGTATGTATGTATGTATGTATGTATGTATGTATGTATGATATGTCTGTGGGCACATGTGTGCCACAGGGCACATTTTAAGTCTGAGGGCAACTTTGTACATTCAGTTGGTTCTCTTCCTCCACCTTCATGTGCATTCCAGGATCAACTCAGACTGTCAGTGGTAACAATAGTTTTATCCTCTGAACCATCTCCCAAGTCTTTTTATCTTATGTCAACATTATCTTTTACTGTCCCCTGGAGAGAGTTTAGCTTTCTCTCATCCCATCTGCATTGTTACTACACACATGTACCTTTTCATGTTACTATCCCGTATTCTGCTACTATCCCGTATTCCTAGTTTTTCTATTTTGCAACATTGGTTTTCCAGTACCATCCTCTAAGGATGCTATCTTTTATCTTTTGTCCTTATTAAGACCTTGGTTCATGTCTACCAAATCTTCATTTTTATTTTTTTTTCTTAATTTTTATTGAACCTTTCCATCCTTATTAGAGAAATCACAGGCCTCGATAATTTCAGAGAAAATTATGCCATGATAAAGTTTGGGGCAGGTAAATTCCTTTCTGGAAATTATCTTTTTCTGAATGCTGAAGGCATGTACTTATTCTTAGTATATTTCATTATCTGAAAACTCCTGGCTGTTTTGATACTCTAAGTCCACAGCCTTTCCACTTCTCCATCCAATGGAAACATGTAAGAACACACAATTTCTGAAATATTAAAATATCACAAGGCTTGATCCATATCAAGCATGCATGTGGATACTTCAATCTAATAACTGAAGTTCTCTGGTTCATTAAAATTTTTGGAATATTTTACAGATGATTTCTTCAAATAACTTTTCCCTTGTCATTTTTTTTTCTGGAGCTGTTTGTATTAGGACAATGAACTTTTCATTTTATCACATTTGTTCATGCATTTTAAAATGAATATGTTTATCTTTCATTGCTTTACTTTATGGAATATTTACTTGACATGGTTTTACAGCTTTGAATTTTTGATACTTTTACTTTATGTATTATCTTTTCTCTTAATTTTTTGATAGAACTTGCTTCTTTACCAGATTTTAAACAATAGTGTGTAAGGTTTTTGGTTTTTTTGGTTTTGGGTTTTTTTGAGACAGGGTCTCCCTGTAGCCCCAGCTAGCATGGAACTCACTATATAGACCAGGTTAGCCTTGAACTCACAAAGATCCACCTGCCTCTGCTTCCCAAGTGCTGGGATCAATTTCTTGCATCATGGCTTTAACATATTTTCTCCTTTATCTGAAAATATTAATGACATTTAATTTGAAGAGTGGTTGTGTTTGAACGGTTTATTTTCTTTATGCTGATTTTGATTTTGTGCATTTTTATGAATGCTAAGTGATTTTCAGAAGACTGATATAAATGACTGGGTTCGTTTTATAGGCATTCTTCATATCTTGATTAACTCATAGTCATATGCTTATATTTAACAGTGGAATATTGATGGCTAGATTCCATTATTAGAATATACTGGTTGAAATTGCATCTATCTATCTATCTCTATATCTATCTATCTATCTATCTATCTGTCTATATCTCTTTTTTTTTTTGGAAGTCCATCTCACAAGAGATGGATGTTTCAATCTCCTGCCAGCATTTTATAAACTCATTGGCAGATGATACAAGGGCCTGGGAAATTGATATTTTTTTAATAAATTTTATTTATTTATTTATTTATTTATTTATTTATTTCGTCTTTTTGAGACAGGTCTCCCTGTAGCTCTGTAGCTCTGGCTGTCCTGGAACTCACTATGTAGACCAGGCTGGCCTTGAACTCACAAAAATTTTATTTTTTTATGTGTATGAATGTACTGTCTGCATGTAGGTTTGTGAACCCGTGTCGTGCAATGCCATGGAGGTCAGAAGAGGGTGTTGGATTCCCCTGTAACTGGAGTTATAGACTGTTCTTAGCCGCCATGTGGGTACTGGGGATTGAACCTGGGTCCTCTGCAAGAGCAGTCGGCGCTCTTCTAGGCCATCTCTCCGGCCCCAAAGGGAAATTGATATTTTGACATCCATATAAGGCCTGCTTTATTCATTCTGAGTTGAGCTTTATATACAGTGAGAGACAAATGTCAGTTTCATTCATCTGTTTATGAGTATTCAGCCTTTTTAAAGTCATGTATTTGGAGACTGTACTTTACTTATCGATAGTATATTCTTTAGGGTGGCGATAAAAATCGATTACCTGCAAATACATCATGTGTTATCCAATTTTTCATTGCTGTCTAAAGTAATTGACATAAAAAATTGTAGAACGTTTCTCTTAAGATTTCAGAGATTTCAATCTGGGGTCAGTTTGCACCATTGTTTTCAGACTTGTGATGAGCCATACACATCATAGTGGAAAATGGCCCCATCTGTGGCTGTCAGGATACAGGAGAACAAGAGAGAGGCCAAGGACAACTTGACCTTTTAAACATACATGAGACTGGGCGTGGTGGAGTCCTCCTTTAATCCTGGCACTCGGGAGGCAGAGGCAGGCAGATCTTTGGGAGTTCAAGGCCAGCCTGGTCTAAATAGATCTCAAAAAAGATGGGGGGGGTGAACCCTAGAGCAAAAACATAAATGGAAAAAAGAAAAAAACATGAAATGAGGAAGAAACTGTTTCTTTCAATTAAGATATTTTTCCTCCTGAATGTTATCAAACAAGCATTATTAAACAAGTTAAAAAAAAGTACAGCACTGATTGCTCATTTCCTCCATTTAGGCCTCACAAACTAATACTCTATTCAACTATAAACTCATCAAAGTATTAATGCATTGATGAGGTTAGCATTCCGGGGTTTCGGCTACCTCTCCATAGAGCCACCAGCTAGGCGCCAAGCTTTTCACACCTGGGGATTTGATGAAGAGGGGAATTTCATATCTCACCTGTAGCTTATAGAGTCATTTCTGGGTCTCTATTCTGTTCCAGAGGTCTATGTATCAGCTTTGACAACAGTGCCATGCTCCTCTGATTACTATCGCTTTGTACTACATTATGAACTCAGGTCCTGAAATGCCTCTAGCTTTGTTTGTTTTGTTCTTAATTGCACTGGCTTTCAAGGTCTTTTGTGGTCTTAGCTAAGCTTTAGTAACATTTTTATTTTTGGTTCTGTGGACATAAATGTTATTTTTGTAAATACTGTATTGAATCTCTAGCTTGCATTGGGTCATCAAAAGATGTTTTTGATAGTTCACGCTGAAATTACATGATAGCTCATTGTTCTAGTTTCTCTTTAATTGCTGTGACAAAACACACTGGCCACTACCAACTTGGGGAGGAAAGGGTTTATTAAGCTTATATTTCCTGGGTCACAGTTCATCACTCACGGACCCCAAGGCAGGAACTCAGAGTAGGAACCTGGAGGCAGTAGCTGGAGCACAGACCATAGAGGAATGCTGCTTACTGGCTTGCTCCTCTGGCCCATGCTCAGCCTGCCCTCTTGTACTGTACAAAACAACCTGCCCAGGGTGGCACCAAGCATAGTGGGTTGGGCCCTCCCACACTGCTCAACAATCAAGACAATACTCCACAGATGTGGCCACAGACCAGTCCAATGGAGCCAATTCCCCAGTTGAGGCTCCATCAACCCAGGTGTGTCAAGTTGACACTAAAGCTATCTAGCACACTCATCAACCTCAAAGCTGTGCGGGATAAGGATTTTATCCTTCAAGGCACTGGACTTTTATTCTTTTCTTTCCCCCTATTATTACTTTTACCATTTTTTTGAGAAAAGTTCTCACTTTAGCCTTGGCTGGCCTGAAACTCATTATATAGTCTAAGTTAGCCTAGGGTTTTGAAAAATCCTCCTGTCTCAACTTCCAAGGGCTGGAATTACATATCCAAACACACCACTTCCAGTGTAATTTAATTGATGTATAATATTTGTATTTATTGTGTATAGTATTATAATTTAATATATATGTATGCATATACAACATGTAATTATCATTTTAGGAAAACTAGATTTTTTCTGTCTCCTCAAATATCATCATTTTTATGTTCTGCTGACCTTCAAACCGTATTTATTTTGAACTATCTTGCTAATCATTTCATAGTTTTGCTATGATGCTATATGACATTAAAACTACAGTTTTCACCCTAACTGTATTTTGGAGTGCATTCAAATGTCCAGGCCGGGGCAGTACTCACAAGAGTGGGACAGAAACAAGGATGATTGGTACAGCAGTGAGGTTTTGGGTTTGGGAATAGGAAGCACAGTAGCTGTAACCTAGGTACCAGTGGGGTGAGCTCCAATGTTGGTAGGGTCCTGGGACAGTGATAACCCTAACAGTGCTGAGTACAAGAAAAGAAGCTACTCAAAGCTGTAGCACAGGTCAAAAAGCAGTAGTGTGGCCCAATGGGCAGCTGGCTTTGGGAGGCAGAAGTGGTAGTGAGTGGAGGATATTGGAGCTTGTAAGACCCTTGTTTTTTCAGGTCTTGGTCTTACTGAGCTCAAACACTTGTTCTTTATTTTTAAGGCTCTATGCAGGCATAGGGACTGTGGTCACTATTATGCTGCTGAGTTTAGTCAGCTTATGAGCTTGAATCCTCCCTTGATAAGGATGGAGCCTGCAGAAGCAGAGGGATATGCATGTATAGAAGCCTCTGCCCAAGGACACTGTGAGTTTGCACGTGGCCCCACTGGAGTGGTATCTGTCTTTCCAAGGAGCACCAAGCTGCAGCAGCCTGGGGTTTCCAAGCTACATGCAGACAGTATTAACTCCTTTTGTGAATAAAGCTACTCTCTACACAGCTCCTTTAACTAGGCCACAACCTTGGAAAGAATGTGGGTCTTTCCTATAAGTAGAGTTGCTGGCATCTGTAACGTTGAGATCTATTGATGCTCTTCTGTTTTCCCATTCTCCTGAAATCCAGAATACACCAAAGCCAGGAAGTCATGGCTAAAGTTGCTGCTGCGCCTCATACCTCTCTCTACTCTCTGCCCCAGGCCTGTTTCTTACAGAGTCTTTATTTCTTTCCTGCTGGAATCCAGAACTTTCTTAGTGATATACCTTGAAATAATTCCTTGGATCTTTGTCAAGAGGAAGTCAGTCCTGGACTTCTCAAATTGATCATTTTAAAATATAAAAATACTGTTGCATTTCTATGGACATGTTAAAATGACAATCAAATGAAGAATACATGATGGTTGAACTATAATAAAAGTGCATTTCATGACTGTGTAACAGCATTGAGTAAGAACACCTTGATGGCATGTCTCCTCCATTCTGTCAGTTTGGTCTCAATACTCAGAATTTTAAGCATCTTCAACACCTGGCTTTGAAAGTTGTTAGTCCCTCTCTGTCAAGCCAAAATGGAAAAAAAAATGATTTTTTTAAATAAGCCTGGAAGTAGCAATCCTAAATGTCTGGCCAAGAGCAAAGCCAAGAAGCAACCTCCAGCTGCGTGTTCGTGTTCAGACTCCAAGCAAAGGTTTATTCATGAGAATAGCAATACCTATTTTTCTGCTGAAAAGATTTATGTGGAGTAGATAAAATTTAGAATTTGAAGATATTATCACTTCTATATAAAGAGCTTATTTAAAACATCTGATTACTTAAAAATGTCATGCTGATAAAATGGCGTTTAGAAAATCAGTGGTAATGATTTCAGTATCATGACATTAAGGGTAATCACCAGGCCACCAGGCCACTTCCAGAGTGGTCAGCATGAATACAAATATGTGCACAGTTCTATTATATAACATGTGACTAGGTATTATTAAACTGCTTTGGGTTCATTGGCTTCATGGAAAATAAAATATTTGTCATTTTTGAAGTACTTTAAAAAATCCCCATTGTTCACATTTGTAGACATATACTTTTTAAAATTCAGGTGCAACAATATTTTAATCAACTTTACATAGCTCAAAATTACCATATAACAGTGGATGTGGCATTTTACAGGATCAAGGGAGCCAAATTGGGCAGTAGAAATATCCAGTTTATTAAAATGCTTTTGTTCCCTTGCCTACTGCTGACTGAGCTTGTAGTCTTTTGTTATTTTTTTTCCCTTTCATAATGGTACATTGAAAGTCAGAAGAATTTAACAAATACCATTTTCACTTTAAAATATATTTATGACCATAAAGTGATTATAGCAGATGTTTGAACTTATATTAAGATTGAATTGTAAAATATATTGTCCCCATAGTTAATAAATATGAATTTTAACATTGCTATTAATACTTCTCTGGTTATGTACATATATGAGATATCTTTTGTTCCACCGGTAATGGATAAAGAACTTTTTTTCCTTTTCAATAATAAGACTTTAGAAAATAAGGAAAGAAAAAAAAAAAAGAGCAAACCCCCATTCGACAAGCTGTTTCCATTCATTCACATCTTTCTGTAACACAATCCTTTTGATCTATGGGGCTTCAGCAAAAGATGAAATTTTCCATGGTGCAGAAACCAAACTTCCACTGCTGTTTTTAAGTTACACAGAGATTAAAGGAAAATGCTGTCTCTCTTCTTTGATTATTTTTGCATATGTGTAAGTTAGAACGTGCCTGTAAAAGCTGAAACTTTCCTTTGACCTAGTTTACAAAGAAAGTGTCTTATGACCAATTTGGAAGAATAAACATTCAAAGTTGGGGTCTTTGAAGAATTAATCCCGGGTCATTCTTGTGGTGTCTCAATCATCTCATTTGCCTTCATTAACTGCAGGCTAACTATTGCTAAGGACAGTCACACATGCAGCATGAATGTGGGTGTGGAAATCTCCATGACCCAAAGGCAAAAAATGCTTCTCAGTTTCAAACCTACTGTTTTGCACAGCATTTTATCTCATCTGTAATAGCTAAACTTGGACATGAAGACAGAGTCTCAACAAAGAGTAAGTCTGGCTCTGTCCATTTCACATACTTCCTACACTTGATGAGGGGAAGCATGTGTTTGCTGAGACCCTGAAAACCACCAGAAAGATGTTCATATATCTAACTTTTTTTTGAGAGGAAAAGAATAATCTCAGCTAATGATCAGTTAGCTGCCAGAGCTCTATAAACAAAATGCTCAAGTAATTCTTACCTGACTAGTATTTCAGATTAATATTAAAAATTAAAATATGGTTACCACACATAGTAATTGCACATGTGAATCTATGGCACTTGTGACAAAATGTACAAGACTCCTGAAAATCTAAGACAGAAAGGGAACCAGTTTGGATGAGGTGGGCAGGAAGCTCCAGTCCTAGATGAGACTGTATTGGCAAAAATGAATGCTGGGAGAGGGAGAGTCAGTTTTCCTTAGTGGTGTGACATTTGCTATGCTGACCAGATCTCATGGCATGAACTCGCATTCAGGAGAATATCTGTGGCATGGAATGAAATCAGTAGGTATTTATAAAGAAAACATTCAGGAAAGAATGAAAGAAAGAGAGAGAGAGAGAGAGAAGAGAAGACAAGAGGATAGATAATAATAGAGGACATGAAATATGGGTCAGATAGTGGGGAGGGTGGGGTTTGAAACAGAGGAGAGAGTCTGTCTAATTCTAATCAAAATAAACTGAATGAAAATCTAGAATCAATAAAAATCCTTGAAAATAATGTATAAAAATATGAAAACAAAAACAAAAATAGTAACTTGGAACTAGCCAGATGGCTCAGCTGTTAGGCATTTGCTACATCACCTTGGCAACCTGAGAACCCAAATAAACATAAGAGAAAATCAACTCCACAAACCTGTGCTGACTTTCCTGGACATGTACACACTATTAAAAGTAATGTTTTACCATTAACCCCAATCGAAGCCCTTACATTCTACCACGCCCCCTCTTCCACAGATTGTTCCCTAGGCTGAAACTACAACAATATAGACTGGACACTCATTTGATCAACTTGATTGAACATACAAGCCCCCCCTGCTGGATGGTGGGACCCATGAGCTGTGTGGGTTTGGGCACAACTGCTTGCAAATTGGTTTTACATGAAGGATGCTTGTACTCACAAATTATCACTTATTGTAAAAAAATGAAAACAAAACAAAACAAAAAAGCAGAGAAAGATGCAGAAAACTTATGGCAGAATCCATGATCTGGGATGGGTAGGGTTGGGGTGGGGGGAAGGGAAGGGGATATATGCCTGAACTGAATTGGAAAATGATGTATGAAATACACAAAGCATGAATAAAAAAAATCACAAAAAATACCAAAATAAAATAAAATAAAATAAAATGACTGAGAAAAAAAAAGTGATGTTTTAAATTATGGAACTAAAGTGGTATGAATTATAAAAGGCCATAATTTTATTGATAACTACAATAAAATAAAATGACATTCTCAACTGTAGATGAGAAGGACCAATGGTTTCCTTCAGTGAAATGGTCAATGTTATACAAGATCTGATGATGGCCATTGTGCTGGCTTGTTAATTTTGCAGAGGGGCAAGCACAGATGGAACAAGGCATTTTTGAGACTGTGAGCAGAATAGCAACAGCTCTAGAATTCATTTTGATTTTCTTTTTGGTGAGAGCATCATGCTTATGTGTTATAGAGTATGTATCTCCAAAAGACTGTTCCTTTCCATTTTGCTGCTATGTGAATTTCTCTGATAGGACCTGAATTCAATAAATGAATATATCAAAGTTCTTGGAGCTCCCTTTGTAGTCAAGGTTTTGTGGAAACATATCATACAAAACAATATAATCATATTTATATCTGAAAACTATGATATATTCATATAGCTTAGTAATATTAATTCAAGTGATCCCATTATTGAACATGAGAAGATAGAGTTACTGACTAATAACCTCTTCATGAGTTCTCCATCCCTACAATCAAGTATGTAATTATCATAGACATCAGTGCTTGCCATCACTTGCATTCTTTCCATTATCCCTCTTTTCCTCACCACTCAACTGCTCCACATTCATTTCGTCTCCTTGAAATACTGCCTAAGGGTCTTATGTTACACAGTTCCCAAAATACTCTACAAAATGTGCAAATCTGGCAACACCATCATCTCTTGGCCTTAATTACATGCATTCAGGGGGCTTACCATGCTTCTTAAAGAAATTCTAGACTTCTTCTCTTATGCTACAGTTTGAACCCAAGTCCTTAATGCCAAATGCTCTAACACTAGGCTGTCTGCATCCCCAGCCCATAGATCTCATACATCTCAGCAGATGGCACAACACAGTACCTTTTAAGTTCCCACACCTTCCAGCCACTCTGACTTCACCTTCCATCCCTATGGATATCAGTCAATCAAATGCCTCAGTGTTCTAAGTTCATCCTGCCTTCCTTTCTCCCTTAGTTTGAAACTCTCTCTGTCTCTGTCTCTCTCTGTCTCTCTCTCTCTCATCTAATTTTAACTTCCTCACATCTCTACCAGTCTACCAATAAAATGGATCATTTTCTTGTCAATGTCTTCATTTTATATGATTTCTTTGATTAAATTCCCTTTTCCATATAGCACATATTTCTATTATTTTTCTTCAAGGCAGCATTCAGTAAACCAGTAAAGAAATAAATAAGCAAAAAACCCCTCAAATGCCATGATTGCAATGTAAAGTATAGAATCTCAATGACTATGAGGAGCCATGCCATAAGATGACCAAGGAAAGGCTCTTTTAGGAGAAGAATTTCAAAGGAATCAAAATGGTAATCAAATCCAGAATTTAGCTGGAACTGGTCTATAGCTGCCTAAAGGCTAGCTTTCATAGTATTGGAAAGTGCTATATGAGCTGCCAAGGGAGAAAGCCAGCCCATGATTCTATGTAGCTGTGAAGCCTAGAAACCATAACAATGATTAGGCCAGTAAAATGTCTGTTAGTGTGATAATGGCACTTTTGTCTGGGGGGTAACCAAGTGCTATCTAATTAGACTTAAGGCCTGCTCAATAGGAGATAATCTGTATCTGATACTATAAATATAGAAAAAATTCACCCACGACTTAAGAGGTCATAGACCCTATATGAGATCCTGGCACTATTGCTTACTTAGGAAAATATATTTTCCTAAATACGGCCCAACTATTTATCATTATATTCACAAATCAATGTAATTTATCATTCATCAAAGAAGCTTACTTTTGCAATAGACAGAAACTATTACGAAGTTCCACAATTGGTCAAAATGCAGAGAATAAGTGACCATTTGGTGCCTTGCCAAAATCTAAATATCCACAAAGCAAAACATAAACCTAAGGCTCAAGAAACATAGAAGAAAAAATGGTAGAAAGATTGTAAAATAAAGAGGAACAGGTCACCTGGTGATAGATTCCTGTAGGCATGACAGGGAAGCTTCGCCGATGAAATTTCAACAGTATGGCCAGCTAAATAATACCTGTACAATGATACCACAAGTGGACAAAACAGAATGGATGGGGGAAATTTCCATAATATCCTAGCTCTGGATGAAGAGCTCTAGGCAATCAATGGCTGCTTAGGGAAAGAGAATCAGTTTACTCCATGGATAAGCTCTTTGATGAGTAATCCAATCTCAACGTGTCAGTCATAAACCCATGGATATAAAACAATCAATAAATGGGCTCATTACATATAATATGTATTTATATTATATATTCATATGTATATGATTATGTAGTCATATATATATATATATGACTCATATATATATATTATATGTATATATATATATAATAGTATGTTATATAATCAAGGAAGGAAGTCACTACATTGATAGAAATTTGAGGGTGATGTGGCAGTAGTTTGGATCTCTCACAGAGATCCAGGCCAGAGGAGCTACATAGCAAGCACTAGGCCAGCTGGGGCTTCTGAGATACCTTATCTAAACAGCAAAACAAAAAAATTGTAATCTTGAAAATGGCCATAAGGGAAGAAATTTATAGACGCTACTCTCATTTCTCTTAGTGTTTATATGTTGTATCTAGTAGACAATCGGAGAATAAGGATCTTCAACAAACTAAAGAGACTTCGTATAAGAAAATGAAACTGAGGTGAGAGGTGCCTAGAGTTAGAACACAACGCCTCCTAAAAGGTATCCAGGGTTTGATCCTAGCAACACCACAATGGCAGCTGGAGACGTCTGAAACTCCAATACAGGAGAATCCAGGTTCCAGGGAATCCGACACCCTCTTCTGCTCCTCCACCGCATTGCATGAACAAACGGGTGCACCAAACTTGCATGCAGACAGTACATCATACACATAGAAAATAAATAAATAAAAAAAAAAATGGAAACTATTCATACATACCGAGTAATTATTAATTTATCGAACATTGTCAAGTTCTATTTTATCCTATATACGAATATTGCACATAGTGTTAAGTACACATTGGCTGTGAGTTACAGAACAAGAAAGGTATAAGTGTTATATGTTCAGATATCTCCGCAGTATAAACTTCAGTACAAAATTTAAATCTCTTAGACTCTAATTTGTAAATGCGACCCATTTAAAACTAGGTAAACTGCTTTGCATTTCTTGGCAGAGGTTTGCATTTGTTTTACAGCATTTGTTTCATTATTTATAGTGTCCACTGTAATTTAACATTTTTAGAAGATGTCACCAAGACATATTCTACTCACAAGACACACATACATAGAACTCAAGCTAAAAAGTCATATTTTTAAACAAGTTTTCTTCATTTCCAGGACATATAATTACAAATCTCTCTACTCTATGACCTGTATAGGTCTCATCTAAACTTAGCTTTGATTGAGGAAGGGAATCCCTTAATTTATCACTCTTGATAAAATTTTGTGATTTCTTTTAGGATTGTCATTCACTTTTCAAATAGAGTGTGAACTGTGTATGAAAGGTAAAATGCCTAGTTTGGTACCAGCAGAAATGCCAACACTGTGAGTTCAATTCAACGCACCAGCGTTACTTTGGAGTGAACGGTCTTAAAAGACAGGAGTCCTTAGTATTTCATAACAAACACACACACACGACACACACACACACCAACACACCACACACACATATATATAAAAGATATATATATATATATATATATATATCAGCATAGTACAATAGACACATTCAGGATGTGATCACACTAAGGCAATTCTTAGGTAAATACAGATCCAATATGCTACTTGGCAATTGACTTATGGTGTCATTAACTGCTATTGAGGTGGCTTAATTGTTATCATAAAGGCATAGGGCTGCAACACCAAGAAGGTGATACTATGTGTAACTCCCTCTGAGTCATGTATTCTCATTACTGTTGGAAAAAAGGATTTGGGCTTGGCAGTTCTTTTCGGTTGCACACTATAAAAGAAGAAAATGTTTTGTTCATCCTGGCAGCAACAATATTTTCCCTTTTAGATTTATTTTTAAAATAATTTCTGATTGGAAAGCTACACAGGTAAATCATTTTCAACAGAATTAATGGCATTTCCAGGCCAGAAGGATTTAGCCCAAAATGCTAAACAAAGCTCTGTCTGGAATATTTGTCTCCAGACCTAATGCCAATGGGATCAAATCCTGGCATGCTCAATCTACAGTTTAATAAGTAACATACTTTGGAAATAGAACTGGCAAAACTCCTTAAGATTTCTGACCTTCATTCAAAGACAATATGCTTGAGGTTAACTTTAGCATATGAAACATCAACCCATAGCTGAATCTTAAAAATGGAAGGAGGTGAGAGTACATAATTAGAAAAGTCACAAAAATATCCAGAAGTAATGTCTGTTCATTAAGTACTTATCTGAGACCCTGGAATCATGTGTTTCCTTCTTTCTAGACAAAACTGTGCTTTAATAAACCTCATTAATAATATAACATCTCCTTGCAAAAGACATGTGCTACTTAATAATGTGCTGGTTTGATTCCCTGATCAAATCCTAAATTCTGCAAGGATAAGAAAACAAACAGCTCTTCTGATTCTTGTATAGCTTCTATTTCATTTTCATTCATTCTGTTCTTATTGATTGCCTGGTGTTTTCCAAACAGCAATACTGGAGGTTGCAAACATAAATACCTGTGTCCTCTGGTCTTTAGAATGTCAATCTAATGGAAAAACAGTTGTGTAAACAAGAAAGAATGCGCTGGAGAAAGATGTATACTACAGGAATGCAAAGAATATTATGCAACATTGGCCTAGAAAGATATGGAAAGCTTCCCAGAGATGTCCTTGGTTTTGGCCTTGAAGAGTCAGGAAGATTTAAGTTAGAAGGAAAGGAGACCATTTCAGGCAATGTCAAAGACCTGGAGCTTCAAAGGGCAGAGTGTACTCACATTGATGCTTGCACTACTTAGCTTAAAATGGAAGAAAACAATTGCCCCAGAAGACTTGCTATAATTATATGGTTTCTGTTGAGAAATAGGGACATAATAGGAATATATATTCTGAACCTTAAGACATAATGGATATACGCATGCAGATTAAGATATGCAACTTAGAACCAGGCTCCCTGGGAATGGATTCCAGCCTGAACATGCAAATTCTCTGTTACTCTTAGCTGATTATTAAAGACTTCGGTGCAACATTCTGTGAACTTCAGGTGCTTTTAGTGACTACCTCATATAAATTATTTTCCAGATTAAAGGAAATCCTATAAAAATTATTGGAAAATGTCATTGACATAAAAACAATCCATAAATGTGATCTACAAATGTATAAATTACCCACTCTTTAATACCTTTATTAAATTATAATTAATAATTCATATACTATGAAATTCATCCATTTTTAGTACAAGTTAGTTTGTTTAGTAAATTCACATGACCGTTGAACTATAGATTCAATTTAAGTTTTGAATATTTATTTCCCTCAGAAGGAATCCATATTTCCATCCAATGTAACTTCCAGGACTAAATAAATACAAATATTTATAGAAATGTCTATTCTTTATTCAGATATACATCTTCATATGGAAGTATGTTTCCCTTCCCTTTATTTGTCTGAGATCTGAACTTGGGCTTTAACATAGCCTAAATAACCAGAAAGGAAAACAATGAAATTTTCCTTAATGGAAATTGATAAGTCATAATATAATGCCATCCTTAGCATTTCAAAATTCTGCCAACTGTTTTCCAAAACAGTTAAAGAACTTTATTTTCCAGTACATAAAAACATTTGAATTATGTTTTCATGAATATTGCTGAATTTTCCAGATTCTCTGTTCTCCTTTGAATTATCATTATTACTAAATTATTATACTAATTAATATGCTTTAAACTTTATTAGATATAAGGTATATTATATATGTCAATATTTTCTTATATTCTGTATATTTTTACTAATACAATGAACCCTTTTTAGAGATTTGTGTTTTTGTCATATATAAGAAAATGCACTCCTTTAATCCTAGCACTTGGGAGGCAGAGGCAGGCCGATCTTTGTGAGTTCAAGACCAGCCTGGTCTACAGAGTGAGTTCCAGGACAGATGGAGCTACAGTGAGACCCTGTCTCGAAAGGCCAATAAATAAATAAATAAATAAATAAATAAATAAATAAATAAGAAAACACTACTTAGCACAAGTTCACAAAGATGCATATCTGTTGTGGTTAAACTTTTACTTGTGAGTTTTAAATAAAGAGCATTGTGTTTACCTTACTTCCATCCCACCCGGTGCCCCTCCAAATCCTCCTATGCTTTCCAAACTCATTTTCATGTCTCTTCTTTGATTATTCTTGCAACATATACATATACACATATTATCCATCTATTAATGCTCATATGTGCCAGTCTTCATGGCTGCCCATTGGAATTAGATAAGCTCTTAGGAAGCTAATCATGGAGAAAACTGATTCTCTTTGGGCATCCATTCATTTGCCATCCATTTTGGCATTTCAGCTGGTTTTGTTATTATGCAGATCTTGTTAAACCTCAGTACTATGGAGATTTAATTGTTGCATCATCACTATCCCGTCCACAGCACACTAACTAGATGTAGGTCTCTTGTCCCTCTGGCTTTTACATTCTTCCTGGTGCCTCTTCCATGATTTTCCCTGCAACATACGTGTAGAGATAGCATGGTAGATTGATCACATGGGTTTGGGAACTGCACAATCAATTACTGTTTGTGTTTGAACAGTTGTGGAACCTTATAATAGACTGTAGCTGTTGCAAATAGAAGTTTCTTTGATGAATGGTGAGAGGTAGTTGTCTGTCAATATAAGGATATGTATTTAGAATATAGTAGGAAATTACTTTGGTCTAGGGAGTAAGAGAATATAATTCCTCAACTGATGAACGAATGACAATATTGTACATTTACACCATGCAGTACCTATTTAATCTTAAAGAAAAATGAAATCATGAAAATAGTAGGTAAATGGGAGGAACTAGGAGCTGTTATACTAAGTGAACTAACCCAGACTCAGAAAAAACAAATGATACCACAAGCTTACAGCCTCTACAGGTTAGGAGATGTTATAAGCCACAGTAAGACCCTGTCATATTAAACAGGAAAAAATGTAATTCATGGATTAACATATCATCCAAACATATGTGTCTATACCAAAGTAACCAACTATAACTATTAGTGCTCTTTAAATACCTATATATCTAACTGCTTGTGCTTCATTAGTAGGATTGAAAGGTTATTCCTGGACAAACTGTCAGCCCATGCAAGGAAACAGCCAGAATTGACCAGAGTCCAAGACAACAGCTCCAGAGAGAGTGGACTGCTTTGCTTCTCATACACCTGTGCCCCTTTCCTAAGCCTAGGGAACTTTCTGCGGAAGAGGGGCGTGGCAGAATGCAAGGGCTGCGATTGGGGTGAATGGCGAAACTACAGCAATGTAGTCTGGACACTCATTTGATCAACTTGATTGAACATACAATCTGTTGGATGGTGGAGCTGTGGGGGTTTGGGCACAACAGCCTGTAAATTGGTTTCATATGAAGGATGCTTGTACTCATGGATCATCACTTATAGCTAAAAAATGAAAAAAAAAAAAAAACAACTGAAAGATGCAGGACAGTTATGGCAAAATGCATGATCCGGGATGGGGTGGGGGTAGGGGGGAAGGGAAAGGGAATATGCCTGATCTGAATTGGAAAATCATGTATGAAATGTACAAAGCACCAATAAAAAAGAAAAAGAAAAAGAAAAAAAAACATAAAAAAAAGAAAAAACAAGTGATACATGCTAGTTTGTGAATTCCAGCTCCAAGTAGCTATATGTGAGTATATCCTGCTGAAGATGTAGGAGCCTGGAAAATGGAAAAGATCCGTGGGAGAAGAGATGAAGTATGAGCTTCAGCGATAGATACAGAAGGAAACAGGTGTTATGAAGGTAGAAATGGAGTGCTTTATATGGACAGGGAATAGAAAAGGCTAGACAGGGGGAGGGAGAGAAAAGCGACATAAATAATATGTATGTGGTATGAAAAGCCAAACAGAAATTCAGTATTTAATAAACCCACTGAAAATTACACATATAATATAAATGTGAGTGCATGTGCATAAAATAAAAAATCACAGTGCTGGGGAAGAGAAGCTCCCCTTCAAATTGTTGGTCAGGGCAGTCCAACAGACTCCCAAAATAATACAGGCTCTTACCACAGCTTTAATTGCCTCCCAGAACATGCTAAGGAAGACCTTGCTGCTGAAGACACAACAAATTTCAGACTGAGAACTTGAGCAGTTGACCTGGAATTCTCCTCCCTGAAGACTAGTTTTTACCAATCAACGATCTTATCCAGCTGTAAAGCCTAATAAACACAGCAATGACCTGCACAGGGAACACTCTATTGGTGCAGTAGTGGCACTTTCACCTTGGGAGAGATCACCAGCTGTGTATTTGGACTTAAGACCCATTCAGGGAGGGTCCAATCCTGGTACAGTAAACATAAGGTGGCTTCTGTCTACTTTTACTGAATTTTTGACACTTTCATAAAATACATTTCAATACAATTTACACCTCTCCTGTATCTGTGCCATCCATAGCCTTACTCTCAGCCCCCAGATTTCATGTATTCTGGAGACTACTCAATCTACTTGATGTTACCCCTTAGTGAAAGTCAACTTTCTTCTACCAGTACTCATCACTTTTGAATACTTCCTCAACTAAGGTTGGGCTTATTACACATTTCCTCACTTCTGTGGATTGTTTCTTTTGTCTGTTTTGGGCTTGCCTGGGTCATGTGCATGCTGTCACCATTGCTGTACGTTCAGATGAGCAACTTCCCAGCTCCCTGAAGAATTCTGTTTCCTCGTGGTCATCAATACCCCACAGCTCTTACAATCTTTGGAACTCCTCTTCCACAAAGGCCCCTGAGACTTCAGTGGGAGCAGTTTGCTATAGGTATTCCACCCATGGATATGCATTCTGGGGTCGCTTATCCTCCACCCTTTGGCTGGTTGTTAAGTTTCTGAGTTAATCGCCATCTGTTGCACGAGGAAGCTTCACTGGTGAGAATTGAAAGAGGCATTATTATTGATTCTGTTGTGTGTTTAGTTTTCACTAGGACTTTGAACTAATACATTTCCCTCCAGTTTTTCACAAAGCCTAATTGTTATTAATATTTTTTATCTTTCCTTCTGAATAACCTTCCTCCGTTAAAGTACACCCATTTCTGTCATTCCCTCCTTGAATCATACTTTTCCATCTCTCTCTCTCTCTCCAACTTCTCCTTTATCCCCATGGTGATTTTTTCCCATTGTCCTGCTTTCTGTGGTTATATAAGGAGGATATATATATATATATATATATATATATATCCTCCATATATATATTCACATCTATGAATTTAAAGCTATGATCCACAGGAGAGAAAACATATGCAGCTTGTTTGTCTGAGTCTGTGTTACTTCACTTAACATTCTTTATATTTAGTGTTTTATGATGATAATGTGCCATGGGGAAATTCATATCTTGTCCTGTCTATTTGGTGTTTGGTGTGTTTCTTGATTCTGTATGAGAAGTCTTTCCTTAACATAGGAAGTTTTCTTATATAATCCTGTTGAGGATTTGATCCTTGTCATTGACCTGAGATTCTTTTCCTTTTTCTATGCCTATAATACATATGTTTGGTCTTTCCAAGGTGCCTCACATTTCCTGCATATTGCAGTCCTGTGTTATTTAATTTTTTAAAGACTTTTACTGATGATTTGTGTATTTCATACATCACCTTTCAGTCCAATTTAGACACATTCACTTCTCTCTGCCCCCCACCCCACCCAAGTCTTGCATCTTTCTCTAAGTCTTTCCAAAGTCTTTCACTGCAGAGGCTTGTTGTTTGGAGCAGAATTGAACTGTATCAGTCAGTTCTTTGGCCCAATATTTATGTTGTTGTTGTACCCTACCCTTTGTATTGCTCCAACATATGCCTATATAACCATCACATATCAAAATTATGATCTCTGAGAATAAACTCTATGTTAATTCAAAAATATGTTTAAGCATTCACATTTTCCCCTTTAATTTTATATTACTCTAAGATATGAATATGTACCTGCCACCCGTATACAGTAATTACAGAGTCTGAAAATAAGTGGTAGGTCAATTCTAGAGCCCATTAATAGATTCAAATTATAAGAGCACAGTTGCTTTCAGATAAAAAGAAACATAACAGTAATGCTGTTCAGCTTGCCTTTCAGCTGGGGATTTGGTGTTAGCATCCACAAATGAAGGTAACCATTTTTGGAATTCACATATTTCCCCTTTAGTTTTATATTACTCTAAAGTATGCATACATACCCTTCCCCAATATACCACAATTACAAAGCCTGAAAATAAGTGGTAGGTTAATTCTAGATCCCATCAATGTATACATATTATAATGGTACAATTGCTTTTAGGTAAAAGAAAATATTGCTCAGTTTAGCTTACTACTAGGTATTTGGTGCTAGGATCCACAGATGAGAGATACCATTTGTTATTTGTTTTTCTGGGACTGTTACTTCACTTAGCATAATGTCTTCTAGTTACATCCAATTACCTGCAAAGTTTATGATGTCATCTTTCTTTACTGCTGCATAGAAATCCATTGTGTAGATGTACCACGTTTTCTCTATCCACTAACTGATTTATTTGGGTTGGTTCCAACTCTTCGCTATTGTGAAGAGAGCTGTAATAAACATAGATGTGCAAGTATCTTTGCCATAGGATGAGTTTTGTGGGTATATACCCAGGAGTGGTATGACTGGGTAAGGTGGTAGACTCATTTTGAGTCTTTTAAGGGTTCTCCATAATGGTTGTACAAGTTTACATTCCCACCAGCAGTTGGTGAGTGTTCCCCTTTCCCTGCAACCTCTCCAGCAATTTTGTCTTTTGTTTTCAGGTTATCCAGTCGTATCAGAGTGACAAGGTATCTTAAAGTGGTTTTAATTTTCATTTCCTTAATTATTAATGATATGGAACACTTTTTAAGAAGTTTCTCAGCCATCAGTATTTCCTCAGTTGTGAAGTCTCTGCTCAGCTCTTTACTCCATCTCTTGAGTGGGTCAATTGTTTTGTTTTTTCTTTGTTTTTTAAGTAGTTTATGCATTCTGGATGTTAATGATCTGTCAGATGTATCACTGGCGAAGATTTCATCCCACTCTGTGGGTTTTCTCTTCACTTCCTTAATTGTTTCTTTTGCTGTACAAACGCTTTTGAGTTTAATGAGATCCCACGTGTCAATTATTGACCTTATTTCCTGTGCAACTGTTGTTTGATTTAGAAAGTCTTTTCCTATACCTATGTCTTGTACGTTGCTGCCAACATGCTCTTGTATCACGTTCAGAGTTTCCAGTTTCATGTTGAGCTATTTGATCCATTTGGAGTTAAATTTTGTACAGGGTGAGAGAGGTAGGGATTTAATTTTATTCTACAAATGGTGACCCAGTTTTGCCAGCACCATTTGCTGAACATGCTGTCTTTCCTCCATTGAGTCTTTTTGGCCCTTTTGTCAAATATGAGGTGGCTGAAGTTGTATATGCTCAATGGATCTTCAGTTTTGCTCCTATTGGTCTACAGGCATGTTTCTGTGTCAGTACCAGGCTGTTTTTATGACTATATCCCTGTAATATAGCTTGAAGTCTGGTATAGTGGTCCCCACTGTATTGCACTTTTCGCTCAGGGTCACTTTGACTATTCGGGGTCTTTTGTTGTTCCATATGAATTTAAGGATTTTTTCCCAAGTCTGTGAAGAAACTCATGGGGATTTTAATTGGGATTGCATCGAATCTGTATATTAATTTGGGTAGAATGGACATTTTACTATATCAATTTTTCCAATCCATGTGTATGGGAGGTCTTTCCCTCTTCTGATGTTTTCTTCAATCTCCTTCTTAAGGAGTTTAAATTTTTTGTTGTCGAGATCTTTGGTGTCTTTGGTTGAGTTTGTTCCTAACTACTTTATTGTTTTTGTGGCTATTTTGAGTGGGAAGGTCTTCTTGTATTCCTTTTCCACTTGCTTGTTGTCGGTGTAAAGAAAGGCTACTCTTTATTCTAGGGTAATTTTGTATCCCACCACTTTACTGGAACTCTTAATCATTTCTAGGTGTTTTCTGGTAGAGTTTTTAGCATGCCTTATGTAAACTATCATGTCATCTGCAAAGAGGGATAGTTTGACTTCCTCGTTTCCAATTAGTACTCCTTTAATTTCCCTTTCTTGCATTATTGCCCTGGTCAGTGTTTCAAGCACTATATTGAAGAGGAGTGGTGATAGGAGACAGCCTTGATATGTTCCTGACTTTATGGGGAATGCTTCTAACTTTTTTTTCCATTTAAGATGGTGTTGGCTGTTTTGTTGTATATGGCTTTATGTTGAGGAATCTTCCTCCAGTCCAATTCCCTATAAAATTTTAAACATGAAGGGATGCTGGATTTTGCAGAAGGCTTTTACTGCATCAATTGAGAAGATCATGGGGTTTTTGTCTTTCAGTCCATTTATGTGTCTATGATATATTTTTTTTATTTAGGTATACTGAACCATTCAGGAATCTCTGGTATGAATCCAACTTGGTCAAGATGGATGATATTTTTGATGTGGGTCTGTATGGGGTTTGCAAGTATTTTGTTGATAATTTTTGCATCTGTGTTCATTACCAAGATGGGTCTATAGTTTTCTTTTCTTTTTAACATAATGTTTTTATTGATGTTTGTGTATTTCAGACATCATTTTTCAGTTCAATTTAGGCATATTCCCCTTTCCCTTCCCCCACCCCACCCCAGATCATGCATTCTGCCATTACTGTCTTGCATCTTTCTCTCAGTCTTTTTTATGTCTAGGAAGTCACATTTTTTCCTTTAATTTTTATATTACTCTAAAATACGAATATATACTTTCCACCTCTATACAGTAATTAGAGTCTGAAAATAAATGCTGGGTGGATTCTATAGCCCATTAAGAGATGTACATTATAATAATATAGTAACTTTCAGATAAACAGAAACATAACAATAATGTTCAGCTTGCCTTTCAGCTGGGGATTTGGATAGAACTCTAAGCCATTATGCAAAGTGAAGTAATACAGTGCCAGAAAAACAAACAGTGAATGGTTTCCATCATTTCTGGATGCTAACACCAAATCCCCAGTTGAAAGGCAAGCTGAACAACATCATAGTTTTCTTTTTTGGTTGTATCTTTGCCTGGTTTTGTTATTAAAGTTCCTTCATAGAAGGAATTTGGGAGGGTCCTTCTGCTTATGTCCTTCTGAATAGTTTTAGTAATTATGGTTGCAAGTCCTCTTTAAATATTTTCTAGAATTCTGCCATGAAACCATCTGGGCCTGGGCTTTTTTAATTGGGAAGTTTATTGATATATTTTTAAATTCCTCATATATTATGGGTCTGTTTAAGCTGTCAGTCTCTTCTTGGTTAAGCTTTACTGAATTCCAAGACCTCAAATATTTATCCATTAGGTTTTGTTTTGTTTTGTTTTGCTTTGTCTTTTTGAGACCAGGTCTCCCTATAGCCCTGGCTGGCCTGGAACTCTCTCTGTAGATCAAGCTGGTCTCTCTTAGGTTTTCAAATTTAGTAGAGTATAGGTTTTTGAAGTATTCATATTTTGAAGTATTGTCTGCATATTTTCTCTGTCTTTTGTGATGTTTCCCTTTTCGTCACCAATAGAATATCCTGTCTACTCAGCACTCCATGGAACATTCTCCAAAATCAAACACATACTGGGAAACAGAAAAATACTCTACAAATACAAAATCATTGAAATAATTTCATGCATTCTATCAGACCACAGTGCAATAAAGCTCAATATCAACACCAGAATAAGCCCAACTATCTACAAGAACACATGGAGACTAAACAACAGACTCTAGAATAATGAATGGGTCAAGAAAGAAATAAAGAAATAAAAACATTCCTGAAACTAAATGCAAAAGAAAATACCACACAGCAAATCCTATGGGATACTTTTTTTTTTTTTTTGGTCTTTTTTGAGACAGGGTCTCCCTGTAGCTCTGGCTGTCCTGGAACTCACTCTGTAGACCAGGCTGGCCTCGAACTCACAGAGATCCGCATGCCTCTGCCTCCCAAGTGCTAGGATTAAAGGTGTGCGCCACCACACCCGGCCATCCTATGGGATACTTTAAAAGTAGTCCTAAGAGGGAAGTTTATAGCCCTCAGTGCCTGCATTAAAAAAAGCAGAAAGAGGACAAATAAACAAACTAACACTGCAGATAAAAAAAAAAAAAAAAACACTCGAGAGACAACAACAAATGAACCCTAAATCCAACAGACAGGAAGAAATCACAAAAATCAGAGCAGAAATCAATGAAATAGAAACAATGAAAACAATATAAAAAAATCAATGAATCAATCCAAAAGCTTGTTATTTGAAAGGATAAACATGCTAGATAGACCCCTAGTCCAGTTAACTGAAAGAAAGAGCAACTCCAAATCAATGGTATTCATGATGCAAAGGGAAACATCACAAAAGACAGAGAAAAGTTCCAGACATTCATATATGAGAAGTAATTTTTTTTCATATCCTTTTTGCTTTTTTATTTTTATTTATTTTTTAGTCTTTTTGAGACAGGGTCTCACTGTAGCCCCAACTGTCGTGCAATTCACTCTGTAGACCAGGCTGGCCTTGAACTCACAAAGATCTGCCTGGTTCTGCCTCCCAAGTGCTAGGATGAAAGTTGTGGGCCACCACACCCAGCTACATATTATTTTAAGTGATATAATTATTCATCTTTATTGTTCCATCTTTATTTTGTTTTCCATTTGATTCATTATCCTGGTGAGACATTTTTACTATCCTTTTAAATTGTCTGAGATTTTCAACTCCATCTTCATTTGAGCCTGAGTTTTCTTCAATATTTTTATCTTTTGCAGGAATTTACATCTTATATCCTGATTTGTCTTTGTCATTTTATTCATCAATATATTTGCATTTTCTTAAGCTTCAGCCTGGAGTTTGCATCTATCCCCTTGAGTTCTTTGTGTTGTTGGTGTGTTCTTAAAATACTTGAATTCTTAGATCACAGTTTTGCTTATTCTTTTTACATTCTGTGTCCCAGGGTTCCATTAGATAGTTCTTACTGGAGAACACTACCATAGGACTGGTGGGATTTGGTGGGGACATAGTATCTTGAGTTTTCATATTATCTATGTTTTTGCATTATTATCTGGGCACATGAATTTATTTTTCTGGTTGTGTGTCTGTTATGAAATTCCACCCCATCTTTGTTGAGTAGAAATTTTAGTCTCTTTATTGTTGATATAGCTTGATTGCTTTCTGATAAGTTATGATTAGTTAGTTAGTTGGTTTGTGCTTCTGGTTCTCACTTTTTAATTTTTTTGGAGGAACCAGATGGTTCCTGGCTGGCAAGTTAGGAATTCTCCTGTAGGAGGAAAAGGCCTAGGTCCAAGTTGGGATGACAGGTATAAAGCATTTAGGTTCTGACTAGCTAAGCAGAGAATATGTGAGCTCAGGAGCAGTGCTAATGGGGTTGTTCCCAACACAGATATATAGTAACTCAGAATGCATTTGGGAAGATCTCAATAATTACCATGCTAGTCTGGGGCTCTCAGGTGAGCCTAGGCCCAAGCAGACCCAGGACAGGATGGGCAGATTCTGACAAGCAAAGCAAAGAAGTGGAGCAGCACATACTGGGCTGGCCAGAAGCAAGAACCTATGTCTTTGTGCATTACAGTTTACTTATCCTGTATGGGGCCCTTTGGGAGTTAGCTCAGGGCGCTTTTAAGTTCAGGCATTTATTCTTCATTCTACACATAATATACCTGTATTTATGCTTTGAAAATGTGACTGCCCTTTATTTCTATTTATTGCCTCATTGACCTGGCTAGAAATTTCAGGACTATGGTGAGTAACACTTAAAAGCAAAGACATGGGGCTGGAGAGATAGCCTAGCGGTTAAGAGTGCCGACCGCTCTTACAGAGGACCCGGGTTCGATCCCCAGCACCCACATGGCGGCCAAGAACCGCCTGAAACTCCAATTCCAGGAGAACTCCAGTTCCAGGGGAATCCAAGATCCTCTTCTGACCTCCGCGGCATTGCACGACACAGGTACACAAACCTGCATGCAGACAGTACATTCATACACATACAAAATAAAAAAAAAAAAAAAAAAAACTTAAAAAAAAACTTAAAAAAAAACTTAAAAAAAAAAAAGCAAAGACACTTTTGTGATTTTCCTCTGCTTACAGGAAAGATAGTACTGGATAATTATAATGTTACTATTGTTGGAGGTTGGTGATCTGTGTGCGTGTGTGTGTGTGTGTGTGTGTGTGTGTGTGTGTGTGTGTGTGTGTGATTCTGTGTATGTGTCTGTTCATGTGGATGCTTTAATAAGTTAAAGAAGTTCCTCAAAGTTCTTGTTATTGATAATGACACAGAAATTGAGGGGGCTTGCCTTTGATAGTGAAAGAGACTTTCTTGGTTTTTTTTTTTTTTAACTTGTTACAGGGGATAGATTCTACAAAACATCAATGCCCATCAAAATCACCTCAAGCCATTGTATTTCATATATCATTTTTCATTTCTGTTCAGGCATATTCCCCTATACCTTCCCCCCACCCCACCCCATCCCATCCCAGATCATGCATTCTGCCATAATTGTCCTGCATCTTTCTCTGTCTTTTTTATGCTTAGGAATTTACATTTTCCTCTGTTAATTTCATATTACTCTAAAATATGGATACATACTCTCTACCCATATACCATAATTACAGAGTCTGAAAATAAATGGTGGGTGGATTCTAGAGCCCATTGAGAGATTCACATTATAACAACATAGTTGCTATCAGGTAAACAAAAATATAACCATGTGACATGTCCTTCAGCTTGCCTTTCATCTGGGGAATTTGGTGTTAGCATCCAAAAATGAGGGAAATCATTCTCCATTTGTCTTTCTGGGACTTTCTGACACTTAGCATAATGGCTTCCAGCTCCATCCACTGACCTGCAAAGTTCATAACGCCATCCTTCTTTACCGCTGAAAAGTACTCCATTTTGTAGACGTACCACATTTTTGTCATCCACTCGTCTGTTGAGGGGCATATGTGTTGGTTCCAGCTCTTCGCTATTGTGAAGGGAGCTGCAATAAATATGGATGTGCATATATCTTTGCAGTAGAATGAGTCTTTGGGGTATATACCCAGGAGTGGTATGTTTGGGTCAGGTGGTAAGCTCATTTCGAGTCTTTTAAGTGTTCTCCACACGGCTTTCCATAGTGGTTGTACAAGTACAAGTTTACATTCCCACCAGCAGGGGATGAGTGTTCCCCTTTCCCCACAAACCCTCCAGCATCTGTTGTCTTTTGTTTACTTGATCTTAGGTAGCTGAAATGGAGTGAAATGATATCTGAGAGTGGTTTTAATTTGCATTTCCTTAATTATTAATTATGTTGAACACTTTTTTAGATGTTTCTCAGCCATCTTTAATTCCTCACTGGTGAAGACTCTGTTCAGCTCTTTACTCCATCTTTTGAGTAGGTCATTTGTGTTCTTACTTCTTTGTTTTTTGAGAAGTTTATATATTCTTGACGTTAATGCTCTGTCAGATGTGTCACTGATAAAGATTTCTTCCCACTCTATGGGTTTTCTCTTCACCTCCTTGATTGTTTCTTTCACTGTACAGAAGCTTTTGAGTTTCATGAGGTCCCACTTGTCAACTGTTGACCTTACTTCCCCTGCATCTGCTGACTGGTTTAGAAAGTCTCCTCCTACACCTATGTCTTGTATGTTGTTGCCAACTTTTTCTTTTATCACCTTCAGGGTTTCAGGCTTCACGTTGAGATCCACTTGGAATCTATTTTCATACAGTGTGAGAGGTACGGGTTTAATTTTGTTCTTCTATAGACAGTGATCCAATTTTGCCAGCACCATTTGCAAAAGATGCTATCCTTCCTCGACTGAGATGTTTGTGTCCCTTTGTCAAATATGAGGTGGCTGAAACTGTATGAGCTCAAATTTGGATCTTCAATTTTGTTCCATTGGTCAACTGGTCTGTTTTTGTGCCAGTACCATGCTGTCTTTATGACTATGGCCCTGTAATATAGTGTGAAGTCTGGTACAGCAATCCCCCCTGTATTACATTTTTCACTCAGGGTTGCTTTAGCTATTCAGGGTCTTTTGTTTTTCCATATGAATTTAATGATTTTTTTTCCAAGTCCGTGAAGAAGCTCATAGGGATTTTGATTGGGATTGCGTTGAATCTGTATATCAGTTTGGGTAAAATGGAAATTTTGACTATATAAATTTTCCCAATCCATTAGCATGGAAGGTCCTTCCATCTTTTGATGTCATTTTCAATCTCCTTCTTCAGGGGTTTAAAATTTTTATTGTAGAGATCTTTGGTACTTTTGGTTAGGTTTGTTCCCAGGTATCTTATTATTTTTGAGGCTATTGTGAGTGGGAAGTTCTCCTTGTATTCCTTCTCCACATGTTTATTGTGGGTGTAAAGAAAGGCTACTGATTTTTCTAGGTTGATTTTGTAGCCCAACACTTTACTAAAACTCTTAATCATTTCTAGAAGTTTTCCGGTAGAGTTTTTAGCATCCCTTAGGTAAACTATCTTATCATCTGCAAAGAGGGATAGCTTAACTTCTTCTTTCCCGATTAATACTCCTTTAATTCCCTTTCCTTGTCTTATTGCCCTAGCAAGTGTTTCTAGAGCTATGTCGAAGAGGAGTAGCGATAGGGGGCAGCCTTGCTGGGTTCCCACCTTTAAAGAAAATGGTTCCAATTTTTCACCATTTAGGAAGATGTTGGCAGTGGGTTTGCTATATATGGCTTTGATCATGTTGAGGAATATTCCTTTCAGTCCTATTCCCTCTAGGACTTTAAACATGAAGGGATGCTGAATCTTGTCAAGGGCTTTTTCTGCATCAATTGAGATGATCATGTGGTTTTTGTCTTTCAGTCCATTTATATGTTTTATGATATTTATTGATTTATGTATGTTGAACCATCCCTTTATCTCTGGTATAAATCCAACTTGATCATGATGGATGATCTTTTTGATGTGGGTCTGTATGCGATTTGCAAGTATTTTGTTGAGAATTTTTGCATCTATATTCATTAGTGAGATGGGTCTATAGCTTTCTTTTTTTTTTGCTTGCATCTTTGCCAGGCTTTGTTATTAGAGTTATGCTGGCTCCATAGAAGGAGTTTTGGAGAATTCCCTCTGTTTGTATCCTTCTAAACAGTTTGAGTAGCAAAGGTTGTAAGAGCTCTTTAAATGTTTTATATAATTCTGCCATGAAACCATCTGGACCAGGGCTGTTTTTGGTTGTTGGGAGGTTTTTAATTATATCTTCAATTTCCTCTAATATTATGGGTCTATTTAAACTGTAAATCTCCTTTTGGTTAAGTTTTGTTGTTTACCAGGATTTCAGATATCCATCCATTTCTCTTAGGTTTTCAAATTTAGTGGAGTATAGATTTTTGAAGTATTCCCATATGATTGTCTGGATTTTTTCTTTGTCTGTTGTTATGTTTCCCCTTTAGTCACTAATACTATTGATTTGGAGTTGCTTTCTCTCTCTCTCTCTTTTTTTTTGTTAACTAGGCTAGAGGTCTCTCTATTTTATTTTTTTCAAAGAATCAACTTTTGCATGCATTGATTTTATGTATTGTTTTCTTTGTTTCTATTTCATTGATTTCTGCTCTGTTATTTCTTCCTGTCTGTTAGGTTTAGGGTTCATTTGTTGCTGTCTCTCAAGTGTTTTTAGCTGAAATGTCAGTTCATTTAATTGTTCCCTTTTTTTTTTAATGTGGGCACTTAGGGCTATAAATTTCCCTCTCAAGACTGCCTTTAAAGTATCCCACAGGTTTTGTTGTGTTGTATTCTCTTTTTCATTCAGTTCCATGAATAATTTTATTTCACTATTTCTTCCCTGACCCATTCGTCATTCAGGAGTGTGTTGTTTAGTCTCCACGTGTTCTTGTAGCTAGTTGGACTTATTCTGGGGTTCATATTGCACTGTGGTCTGATAGAATGCATGGAATAATTTCTATCCTTTTGTATTTGTTGAGGTTCCTTTTGTGCCCCAGTATGTGGTCCATTTTGGAGAATGTTCATGAGGTGCTGAGTAGAAAGTGTATTCTCTGTTATTTGGGTGGAATACTCTGTAGATGTCTGTGAGGTCCATTTGGTGTATTGTATTGTTCAATTCTGATGTCTCTCTGTTCATTTTTTGTCCTGTTGATCTATCCATGGGGCTTAGTGGCATGTTGAAGTCTCCTACTATTAGTGTGTTAGGATTGATCTGTGTCTTGAGGTCCTGCAGAGTTGTGTTAATAAAGTTAGGTGCACCAGAGTTTGGTGCATAGAAATTTAGGATTGTGAAGTCTTCATGGTTCATTGTTCCTTTGATTAGGATGTAATGGTCTTCTTTGTCTCTTGTGATTAATTTAACTTTGAGATCTATTTTGTCTTATATTAGAAGAGCCACTCCAGCTTGTTTCTTGGTACCATTTGCTTGGAGTCCTTTTTTCCATCCTTTTACTCTAAAGTGATGTCTGTCCTTGAAGGTGAGATGGGTTTCTTGTAGACAGCATATAGAAGGGTTTACTTTCCTTATCTATTCTCCCAGTCTACGCCTTTTGATTAGGGAGTTCAGACCATTAGTAATTAAGGTTATTATTGAGAGATGTGTGTTGCTTCTTTTTACCTTATTTTCGGTTTGCATTCTTGGTCTAGGTTTATATTTACTCTGTTATGATTTTATTGCTTTCTCTCTTTAATTGCTTAGGGTATAGTTGCTTCTTTCCTCTGTTCCTTGGATATCTTGGAGGATTTTTCTGAAGTGTTGGTTTCTTAGGCATATATTCTTTTGCCTTGTTCATGTCGTGAAACATTCTTCTTTCTCCTTCAAATATGATTGACATTTTTGGTGGGTATAGTAGTCTGGGTTGGCATCTAAAGTCATTTATTACAGGGAATATTTTGGTCCACATTCTTCTAGCTTTCATGGTTTGTGCTGAGAAGTCAGCTGTAATTTTCATGGGTTTTTCCCTTATATGTAACTTGTTGTTTTACTTTTGTGGCTTTCAGTATTTTGTCTTTGTTTTGAGCATTTAGTGTTTTAACAATTATATGGCATGGGGAATTTCTTCTCTGGTCTTGTCTGTTTGGTATTCTATGGGCTTCTTGTATTTGTATGGGTTTTTTTTTTTCAGATTTGGAAAAATTTCTTCTATTATCCTGTTGAAGATCTGGTCAATAGTGTTGTCTTGGGATTCTTCTCCTTCCTCTATCATAGTGTCCCACATTTCTTGGTTGTTCCTGTCTTGTGTGTTTTTTTTTTTAATTTTTCATAATCTTTACTTGAGCATTCTAGTTGGAACATGTTATCCTTTGTGTCTGATATTCTTTTTTCTGCTTCTTCCATTCTGCTTTTGAGGCTTTTTCCTATCCTTTCCCATTGATTGGATAAATGTTCAATTTCCTTTTTCATTTCCTCCTGTGATTTCCTTAGTGTTTCCACATCCTTCTGGAGCTTGCCATTCTCACCTTGGTTCCTTGGTCACTTTCTTTTTCCCTCTCAGCCTGTGATCTTTTTCAGCATTTCCACTTCCTTCTGGATTTTGTCATTTTCTCCCTCTAGGTCCTTCTTGAGTTTTTCAAGCTCTCCCCTTAGTTCTTTCCTTTTTTTTTTTTTTTCTTCTTGTATATTTATTTTATTTATTATATTTATTTATTCTATTTATCGTTATTTATTTATTTATGCTTTGTGTATTTCATACATCAACTTATCCCAAGTTCAGTTTCAGGCATATATCCCCTTCCGCTTCCCCCCACCCACCACCCTAATACCCCACAGTCAATGCATTCTGCCGTAAATTTCTGCATCTTTCTCCCTGCTTTTGTTGTTATTGTTTTGTTTTTCACACTTTTTATTTTAAAAACCAATACAGTGAATCAATTGTGGTGAGTACCAAGGCATCTTCATGTAAAACTAATTTGCAAGCAGTTAGTTGTGCCCAAACCCACAACAGCTCATGGGTCCCACCATCCATCCAGCAGGGGGGGCTTGTATGTTCAATATGTGTATATTAAACAACAAACATTAGTTTAAAGGCTGATAAAAAACGTATGCATCTGAGTTAATTGGTGGTATAAATTGCTGTTGTCCACATTAGCTTTAATTAAAAACTGTATAACAATTACTTTGGGATTGGTATAAACAAATGTTCTCTATAATTTTGCTGTCATATAGTATCACCTGTTAGCAATCTCTTTCACCTATAGGATGATTTAATTTAAAAATAAAGTTTGTTTCCAAGTTTAATCACAATACAGTAACCCAAAACAGCATGGGTGAACTTGATGACAATCTGTCCTTGATTCCACCCTATAAGGTATGTATAATACAACTGCTTTTTTGAGACTCATGGGTCAAAAAATAAAACCTAAATAAAAAAGGGGGATATAGATAGATATGAAAAACTTTTGTCAAAAAAACCTTGCAACCCAAATCTTAAAACTAACTATGGGAAAGGATTTGTAATGTTCCCAACAGGCCAAGAGTATCACCAACTTAAATGGCTGAGAAAGAAAATGCAGCTTTGCAGTGAGTAGGATGTACCAGAAAGTGCCAGCAGAAGGACTGACTACCTCTGGGCATTGAAGGGAAGAAATTGCCTCAGATTGCTGCAGACATCAAGGCCCCTCTCTGGATCCTACTAGTAACAACTATTTTTAATGAATCCTAACGAAGCTTACCTTCTGGGTACCACAAAGGTTTTAATACAAGAGACTTTCTTAACCCCCCATAGAATAAGGAGAAATTGATGATGATGTCGTTCCAGCTGTAGATTGGAGCCAGCTGTTATAGAGGTATTCTCTTGTAAAATCGGTAAAACTTCCTTCTTTAATTGACTAATGGACATAGAAAAACTGTGAAAAGGATTATTCTCTAATTCAGAACAAATATAATGCTAAAGTCTCCTTAGCCTATGCACTTAACAAAATATATTAATAACAGGAGCTCTGACATCAACAATGGATTATTCTACCAGGGAATGTTGGCCAGGGGATCCAAAGCCCCCACAAAAGGTAAAGGCCTCCTTGCCTCCAAACTGGATATCTGCAGGAAGAGAGGTGATAAAGCCCTGCTGCTGAAGACCTGATATAAAGATGGGAAAGATGTATGGAGACTGCATTTGCAAGTATACAGATAGTCTCTGGAATGCCAGAGAGTGTTCCCCTTAGTTCTTTCCAATGATTATCATTATCACCCTCTTGGTACTTCTTGAGATTTTTATTCTCTTCCCTTAGGTCTCTAGTTTGTTTGACTATGTCCACAATTGTTTTCCTAAAGTCTGTGTCTTGGTTTCCTTCCAGGGAGATCTCATTGTCAGAGTCTTCTGTAGGGTTGGTAGAGTTCAGTGTGGATTTATTATGTGCCTTTCCCATGTTGAATTTTTTGTGTGTCTTTGGCATGTGGATTCATTTGTTTATTTCTTTCTTTGGGTTCTGATGCCTCAACTTTGGTGCACAGCTAGATCCTCTGCACCACCATTTCCCCAGATTGGTCTTTTGCAGGTTGTTGTTCTGCAGGACACAGGTGAAGTCCACTAGCCCAGTGGGATACATGCTGGTCTTGTGCTGTGTGAACACAGGTAGCTCCACACCTCCCCAAGAAAGTCTTTTCTTATGCCCATGTCTTGTCATTTACTACCAACATTTTCTTCTATAATTTTCAGAGGTTTTGGTTTCACATTGAGTTCTTTGATCCATTTGGAGCTGTTTTTTTTTTTTTTTTTTTTAACATGGTGAGAGGTAGGGTTTTAGCTTTATTCTTCGACAATTGGTGGTCCAGTTATACCAACACAATTTGCTGAAGATGCTGTCTTTCCTCCATTGAGTCTTCTTGGCCCATTTGTCAAGTATGAGGTGGCTGAAATTGGATGTGCTCAGGTTCAGATCCTCAATTTTTGCGTCATTGATTTACGTGTCTGTTTTTGTGCCAATACCAGGCTGTTTTTATCTCCTCCCATATCCTCCCTGTTCTAGTTTCTCTTCAGTTGCTGTGACAAAACACTTTGACCAATACCAACTTGGGGAGGAAAGAGATAATTTAGCTTACATATCCCAGGTTACAATTCATCACTCAGGGAGCCCAAGTTAGGAACTAAGGGCAGGAAGCTGAAGGCAGGAGCTGAAGCACAGACCATGGAGGGATGCTTCTTACAGACTTGCTCCCCTGGCTATGCTCAGCCTTTCTTATACAATATACAACAACCTGCCCAGGAGTGGCACTGCCCCCAATGGGCTGGACCCTCCTACATTGCTCAACAATCAAGACAATACTCCAAAGATGTGGCCACAGGGCATCCAATGGAGGCAATTCCCCAATTGAGGCTCCCTTAACCCAAGTTTGCCAAGTTGACACTAAAGCTATCCAGCACACTCCCCCCTTTCTCAATTTTTTTGTCCTCCCATTTGATTACTAATGTTACATATACATACATTTATAACTACACACACATACACACACACACACACAAGCACTGAGTGCATTTAGTGGTGTGTGCCTATGTTTATGGCTGCCCATTTGGGATTTGATAACCTCTCAGGTAGCTAGTCCCTGGAAGATATTGATTGAGCCTTCCTCAGCACCCATTGATTACCTGTAACTCTAATCTTGAATTGGACACTGTAATATTCCCCCATCTACCTTGTTGTGCCACCTTTTTGCCATTATTCAGATCTCATTAGAGTAAAGATGTCTTCATCGCAGATGTCTTGGCCTTCTGACCTTTATGTTCCTCTTTTCTGATGTTCCTTGAGCAGATATGCCCCTTAGTGCTGGGACCTCACAGTCAGTTATTCTCTGTGTTTGACTACTAGTGGAACTCTGTAATTATCTCTATCTGTTGTGAAAGAAGCTTAAAAATCTTAATGTAAGTAATAACACTAAACATATTCACAAGTGCCCTATGTTCATATTATTAGTGTTTGTAATCCCTGCAGGAAGAGATGTGACATTTGATGTGGATGCACTTTGTATAATTGTCAAGTATTTTAAGGTGTTTGTTGGAAATTCCTTTCTGGGAATCATCTCATAGCTATTAAGTAGTGATACAGTTTTTCTACAGAAAGTTTGAAAGTACTTCTCTATATATTTTTCTATATTAGTGCCAAGATTTTTAAACCAGGCACACTAAAATGTGGAAAACGTTATTTATCAAATGACTAATGCAGTTATCAACAAAAACAACAGAGTCATCACATGTTCCCAGCCTCCAAATATATGGCTTTATGGTAGGAAGTGCTATTTGGTTATTTTTTTTTCCTATCCACTGCAGAGTATGTACTAAATTTTCTGAAGGAAAATATAATATAATATGATTCCAACTTATCTGATTTCAAATAAAGCCCCCAATACATAGATGAGTCATTTATAACATTGCATTACAGAGATCACACAAAGTCTCTTGACTTTGATATTCACACAGCGAAAACAAGAAAAGTTTTAATCTATTGTGGAAGACTATATAAGTTTCGATTAAGAAGTTATCTATAAGGTACTCTTAGCATTGGCAAATGTTGACATTTCTCTTTTACTTGTTGAAGCTCCCACAGGTCTTTCTATCCTCACTAAACATAAAAATATTAGGAGTTGGATATCGTGCTGTTAATTTCATTGGATCTGGAAGAAATGGTTGAGAGATGGAAAAGGGATTGACATTTAATTTGGATATAAAAATGTAACAGAGAGAGCTGGGGAGCTGAGGTTTGAACTCAAATCACTGGGCACAGGCAGCTGGTGCCCAAGTGGTGGCAGCCGTGCAGACCAGTGGTTTTGGACATATGGAGAATACAAGGAAGGCACCTGAGGGAATCAAGGAAAGCAATTCTTCAACAAGGTGAAGAGGCATTCAAGATTCACATCAGAATACAGGCAAAAGGCAAACACATGCTGAGAGCACAACAAAAGAACAATATGGGAAAAGCTCAGAATAGCTCCACACCAAACTATACAGAGCATGTGGAGGACTCTTACAATGGGATCTCTCTAAAGGTATCCCAGGACAAAGATCATAGAATAACAATCACAGATATATTCAAAGAAATCATAGAACTAATGGGAGAGAATTATAAACTCAGAAAGTACCTAGAGTGAGACAAGGACAAACTTGGGAGACAAGGACAAACTTGGGAGACAAGGACAAATTTGGGAGACAAGGACAAACTTTGGAATGAACCAAAAGGAGAAAATAAAAGACTTAGGAAAGAGCTAGAGGTAAAAATGACAAACTCCAGAAGAAGTAGAAACACTGAAAAGATCCAACGCTGAAATGAAAAAGGAAACCAATGAGTGAAACAAGGAGCTACAAGAAAAGATTGAGAAGCTCCAAGAAGAAATGGAAACATTAAAGAAATCTCAAGAAGAAATGAAAAAGGAAGTTGAACAGTCATCCAATCAAAAGGAAAGAATGGGAAAAAGCCTCAGAAACAGAATGGAAGAAGCAGAAAAAAAGAATATCAGTCCTAGAATATAACACAGAACAACTAAAAAACTCAAGTAAAGACTAGGAAAAATTTAAAAATACACAAGAGTGGAAGAACCAGGAAATGTGGGACACTATGCAAAGATCAATCCTCCACATCATAGGGATAGAGGAAGGGGAAGAACCCCAAGAGAATGGTATTGATCAGATTGTCAACAGAATAATAGATAAAATTTTCATCAAATTAAAAAAAAGACAAACCTGCTGGGCGTGGTGATGCACGCCTGTAATCCTAGCACTTGGGAGGCAGGGGCAGGTGGATCTTTGTGAGTTCAAGGCCAGCCTTGTCTACAGAGTGTGTTCCAGGACAGCTGGGGCTACAGGGAGACCCTGTCTCAAAAAGACCAAAAAAAAAAGAAAATGGATGAAGGCTTATTAACGTTCTTTTTAAGGAAAACAATGCTGGGTATGGTGATGCACGCCTTTAATCCTAGCACTTGGGAGGCAGAGGCAGGAGGATCTTTGTGAGTNCTCACCTTGGTTCCTTTGGTCACTTTTTTTTCACCCTTCAGCCTGTGATCTTTTTCAGCATTGTCCACTTCCTTCTGGGTTTTGCATTTCTCCCTCTTCGCGTTCCAATTCTCCTTCAGTTTGCTCTCCCTTTTCTTTCATTCTTTTATTTGTTTTTTTTTTTTCTTTCTTGTATGCATTTATTCTATTTATTATATTTATGTATTATTATTTATTATTTTTATTGATGCTTGTGTGATATTTCATACATCACTTTCCAAGTCAGTTCAGGTGCTATATATCCTTCCTTCCCCCCCACCACCACCCTACCCCAGTCTCGTCTGCTTCTGCTGGTAACATTTCATGCAAATCTTTATTGCTTTGTTGGTTTGTTTGTTTTCCATTTTTTTAAACAATAAGTGACGGTTCCAAATTGTGAGTCAGCAGCATCCTTGAACATGTAAAACCAATTGCAGAAGACCAGTTGCGGCCCAAGACCCCACAGTCAAGGGTCCCCCATCCAGCCGAGCAGGCGGGCTTGTATGTCATCTATCGTTGTATCATTAACAACCATTAGTTCTCTAGGGCTGATAAAAACGGCTAATGCCACTTGAGTTACATTGCGTGATATAAATTTGCTGTTGGTCCACTTAGTCTTTAAATTAAAAACTATTATAACAATTACTTTGGGATGGTATAAACAAATGTTACTCAATAATCATGACTCCTGGGGTCATATATATCATCTGTAGATCTCTTTCACACTATACAGATAAGATTTAATTTAAAATAAAGTTGTTTCCCAGTACTAAACACATACATGTACCCAAAAAACAGCATGGTGAACTTGATGAAATCTGTGCCTTGTATCCTCCACCCTATAGGTATGTGTACTACAACTGACTGCTTTTTTGAAGACTCTAGGGTTCAAAAATAAAAAACCTAAAATAATAAAAGTCGGATATATAGATAGGTATGAAAACTTTTTTGTCAAACACCTTGCAACCCAAACTCTTAAACACTAACTATGGGAAGGATTGTCATGTTCCACCAGGCCAGGTATCACCAAACTTAAGCTGAGAAAGATAATGCAGCTGCAGTGAGTAGGATTGTACCAGAAAGTGCCAGGCAAGAAGGACTGACTCCCTGGGATATTGAAGGGAAGAAATGCTTCGGATTGCTGCAGACATCAGCCCCTCCTGGATCCTACTAGTAACAACATTTTTAATGAATCCTAACGAAGCTTACTTTCTAGGGTACCAACAAAGTTTTAATACAAGAGACTTTCTTAACCCCCATAGATAAGGAGCAATATGATGTCGTTCTCCAGCTGTACGATTGGACCCAGCTGTTATAGAGTATTCTCTTGTAAATAAGGTAAAACTGTCCTTCTTTATTGACTGAATGACATAGAAACTGCTGAAAAGGATTATCTCTATTCAGAAAGCAAATATATATGCTAAAGTTCTCCTTAAACTATGCACTTAAACAAACATATATTAATACAGGAGCTCTGACATCAACAATGGATTATCTACCACCAGGGAATGTTGGCCAGGGGATCCAAGCCCCCACAAAAGGTAAAGGCTCCTTGCCTCCAAACTGGGATATCTGCAGGAAGAGAGGTGTTAAGGCCCTGCTGCTGAAGACCTGATATAAAGATGGGAAAATGTATGGAGACTGACTTGCAATTGTACAGATAGTCTCTGGAATGCCAGAGAGGTGTTCCCTTAGTTCTTTCCAATGACTATCATTATCACCCTCTTGGACTTCTTGAGATTTTTATTCTCTTCCTTGGGTCTCTATTGTTTGACTATGTCCACAATTGTTCTAAAGTCTGTGTCTTGGTTCCCTTCCAGAGGGATCTCATTGTCAGAGTCTTCTGTAGGGTTGGTAGAGTTCAGTGTGGAGATTTATTATGTGCCTTTCCCCATGTTTTTTTTTTTTTTTTTTTTTTTTTTATGTTTATTCATTTGTTTATTATCTTTCTTTGGGTTCTGATGCCTCAACTTGGTGCACCAGCTAGATCCTTGCACCACCATTTCCCCAGATTGGTCTTTTGCAGGTTGGTGTTTCTGAGGACAGGTGAAGTCTCTCGCCCAGAGGGCTACATGCTGGTTTGTGCTGTGTGAACACAGGTAGCTCCACACCTCCCCAAGAAAGTCTTTTCTTATGCCCATGTCTTGTCATTTACTACCAACATTTTCTTCTATATTTTCAGAGTTTTGGTTTCACATTGAGTTCTTTGATCCATTTGGAGCTGTTTTTTTTTTTTTTTTTTTTAACATGTGAGGAGGGTAGGGTTTTAGCTTTATTCTTCGACATTGGTGGTCCAGTTTCCCAACAAATTTGCTGAAGATGCTGTCTTTCCTCCATTGAGTCTTCTTGGCCCATTTGTCAAGTATGAGGTGGATGGAATTGTGATGAGCTCAAGGTTCAGATCCTCAAATTTTTGCGTATTGGATTTACGTGTCTGTTTTTGTGCCAATACCAGGCTGTTTTTATCCTCTCCCATACTCCTCCTTGTTAGTAGTTTCTCTTCAGTTGCTGTGACAAAACACTTTGACTCAATACCCACCTTGGGGGGAAAGAGATAATTTAGCTTACATATCCCAGGTTACATCATCACTCAGGGAGCCAAGTTAGGAGACTAGGGCAGAAACCTGACGCAGGAGTCTGAAGCACAGACATGGAGGGATGCTTCTTACAGACTTGCTCCCCTGGCTATGCTCAGCCTTTTTCTTATACAAATCAACAACCTGCCCAGGATGGTACTGCCCCCAATGGGCTGGACCCTCCCTACATTGCTCAACATCAAGACAATACTCCAAAATGTGCCACAGCCAGTCCAATGAAGCAATTCCAATTGAGGCTCCCTTAACCCAAGTTTGCCAAGTTGACCACAAAAGCATCCAGCACCACTCCACTTCTCAATTTTTTGTCCTCACCATTTGATTACTAAGTGTTACATATACATACATTTATAACTACACACACATAACACACACACACACACAAGCACTGAAGTGCATTTAGTGTGTGCCTTGTTTATGGCTGCCCATTGGGATTTGATAACCTCTCAGTAGCTAGTCCCTGGAAGATCATTGATGACCTTCCTCAGCACCCATGATCCTACCTGTAACTCTATCTTGAATTGGACACTGTAATTATTCCCATCCTACCTTGTTGTGCCCCTTTTTGCCATTATTCAGATCTCATTAGAGTAAAGATGTCTTCATCGCAGATGTCTTGGCCTTCTGACCTTTATGTTCCTCTTTTCTGATGTTCCTTGAGCAGATATGCCCCTTAGTGCTGGGACCTCACAGTCAGTTATTCTCGTGTTTGACAACTAGTGGAACTCTGTAATTATCTCTATCTGTTGTGAAAGAAGCTTAAAAATCTTAATGTAAGTAATAACACTAAACATATTCACAAGTGCCCTATGTTCATATTATTAGTGTTTGTAATCCCTGCAGGAAGAGATGTGACATTTGATGTGGATGCACTTTGTATAATTGTCAAGTATTTTAAGGTGTTTGTTGGAAATTCCTTTCTGGGAATCATCTCATAGCTATTAAGTAGTGATACAGTTTTTCTACAGAAAGTTTGAAGTACTACTCATATATATTTTTCTATATTAGTGCCAAGATTTTTAAACCAGGCACACTAAAATGTGGAAAACGTTATTTATCAAATGACTAATGCAGTTATCAACAAAAACAACAGAGTCATCACATGTTCCCAGCCTCCAAATATATGGCTTTATGGTAGGAAGTGCTATTTGGTTATTTTTTTTTCCTATCCACTGCAGAGTATGTACTAAATTTTCTGAGGAAAATATAATATAATATGATTCCAACTTATCTGATTTCAAATAAAGCCCCCAATACATAGATGAGTCATTTATAACATTGCATTACAGAGATCACACAAAGTCTCTTGACTTTGATATTCACACAGCGAAAACAAGAAAAGTTTTAATCTATTGTGGAAGACTATATAAGTTTCGATTAAGAAGTTATCTATAAGGTACTCTTAGCATTGGCAAATGTTGACATTTCTCTTTTACTTGTTGAAGCTCCCACAGGTCTTTCTATCCTCACTAAACATAAAAATATTAGGAGTTGGATATCGTGCTGTTAATTTCATTGGATCTGGAAGAAATGGTTGAGAGATGGAAAAGGGATTGACATTTAATTTGGATATAAAAATGTAACAGAGAGAGCTGGGGAGCTGAGGTTTGAACTCAAAATCACTGGGCACAGGCAGCTGGTGCCCAAGTGGTGGCAGCCGCCGTGCAGACCAGTGGTTTTGGACATATAAGCAGAATACAAGGAAGGCACCTGGAGGAATCAAGAAAGGAATCCTTCAACAAGGTGAGAGGCATTCAAGATTCACTTCAGAATACAGGCAAAAGGCAAACACATGCTGGAGAGCACAACAAAAGAACATATGGGAAAAGCCAGAATAAGCTCCACACAAACTATAACAGAGCCATGTGGAGGACTTTTCAATGGGATCTCTCTAAAGGTATCCCAGGACAAAAGATCATAGAATAACACATCACAGATATATTCAAAGAAATATAGAACTAATGGGACGAGAATTATAAACTCAGAAAGTACCTAGGTGAGACAAGGACAAACTTGGGAGAAAGGACAAACTTGGAGAGACAAGGACAAAATTTGGGAGACAAGGACAAACTTTGGAATGAACCAAAAGGGAAAATAAAAGACTTAGGAAAGAGCTAGAGGTAAAAATGACAAACTCCAGAAGAGTAGAAACATCTGAAAAGATCCAACGCGAAATGAAAAAGGAAACCAATGAGTGAAACAAGGAGCTACAAGAAAAGATTGAGAAGCTCAAGAAGAAAATGGAACATTAAAGAAATCTCAAGAAGAAATGAAAAAAGGAAGTTGAACATGTCATCCAATCAAAGGAAAGATGGGAAAAAGCCTCAGAACGAATGGAAGAAGCGAAAAAAGAATATCAGCCAGATAAAAGAACAACTAAAAAACTCAAGTAAAGACTAGGAAAATCTTTAAAATACACAAGAACAGAACAACCAGGAAATGTGCAACACTATGCAAAGATCAATCACTCCACATCATAGGGATAGAGGAAGGGGAAGAAACCCAAAGAGAATGGTATTGATCAGATTGTCACCAGAATACATAGATAAAATTTCATCAAATTAAAAAAAGACAAACCTGCTGGGCGTGTGATCGCACGCTGTAATCCTAGCACTTGGAGGCAGGGCCAGGTGGATCTTTGTAGGTTCAAGGCCAGCCTTGTCTACAGAGTGGTTCCAGGACAGCTGGGGCTACAGGGAGACCCTGTCTCAAAAAGACCAAAAAAAAAAAAAAAAAAAAAAAAAGACAAACCTGTACAAATACAAGAAGAACACATTAACACCAAATACACTAGACCAGAAAAGAAACCCCCCTCACCATATCATAGTAAAAATGCTAGATGCCCAAAATAAAGACAAAATTCTGGAAGCCACAAAAGAAAAACAACAAGTTACATAAAAGGGGAAATGTATCATAATTACAGCTGACTTTTCACTGCAAATTATGAAAGCAAGAAGAACATGAACTAAAGCATTCCCAGTGCTAAATGACTACAAATGGCAACCCAGGTCACTATACCAGCAAAGATATCAATTCTAGTTGAAGGAAAGAGAAAAATATTCCATGACATAAACAAGGTGAAAGAATACATGTCCAGAAAACCAACCATTAAGAGAATATTTGAAGCAATTCAAAGTACAGAGGAGAGGAGCAACTACCCCCAGGCACCTTGAAAGAGAAATTAATAAAAGCAGAAATGCAGAAGTGGAAACCTATAGAAAAAATGCAAATGGATAATATGGTCAAAGAAAGCAGCACACACCTCTCAATTATAACCTTAAATATTAATGGAATAAACTCCCCAATAAAAAGGCATAGACTGGGAGAATGGATGAGGAAACCAAATCCGTCCATCTGCTGTCTACAAGAAACCCATCTCACATACAAGGATAGGTACCAACTTAAAGTGAAAGGATGAAAAAAAATATTTCAAGCAAATGGTACCAAAAAAAAAAAAAGCAGGAGTTGCTATTCTAATATCAGACAAAATAGACTTCAAAGTAGAAGCAATTAGAAGAGACAAAGAGGACCATTACATCCTTATCAAAGGGAAAATTAACCATGAGGTCCTCACAATCATGAACATATATGCACCAAACTCCAGTGCACCAACAATTACAAATAAACTCTACAGGAGAACAAGGCCTCAAATTAATCCCAGCACAACCATAGTAGGGGACTTCAGTACTCCACTGAGTCCTTTGGACAGATCAACTGGACAAATAAACAGAGAGACATCTGAACTGAACAACACAATACAGGAAATGGACCTCACAGACATCTTCTGAATATTCCACCCAAGCACCCCATGGAACATTCCCCAAAACTGACCACATACTAGGACACAGAAAAAAACTCAACAAGTACAAATATTGAAATAATTTCATGCATTCTATCAAACCATACTGCAATAAAGCTCAATATCAACACCAGGATAAGCCCTGCTACCTACATGGACACATAGAGACTAAACAACACGCTCCTGAATAATGAATGTGTCAGGGAGGAAATAAAGAAAGAAATAAAAGCATTCCTGGAACTAAACGACAATGACGGTACAACACAAGGAAACATATGGGGCACTTTAAAAACAGTCCTAAGAGGGAAGTTTATAGCCCTGAGTGCCTACAGAAAACAAACAAACAAACAAAACTGAAAGAGCGAAGATAAATGAGCCAACACTGCAGCTAAAAACCCTTGAAAGACAACAACAAATAAACCCTAAACCCAACAGACAGGAAGAAATAACAAAAATTAGAGCAGTAATCAATGAAATAGAAACAAAGAAAACAATACAAAAAAATCAATGATTCTGAAAGTTGGTTCTTTGAGAGAATAAACAAGATAGACAGACCCCTAGCCCAGTTAACCAAAAGAAAGAGCTACTCCAAATCAATAGAATTCATGATGAAAGGGGAAATATCACAACAGACAATGAAAAGATCGAGAAGGTCCTGGGAATACTTCAAAAAGCTATACTCTAATAAGTTTGAAAACCTAACTGAAATGGATGAATATCTGCAATCCAGTGAATCACCAAAGCTAAACCAAAAGACTGACAGTTTAAACAGACCCAAAATATATGCAGAAATTGAAAATGTAATGAGACCTCCCAACTAAAAAAAGCCCAGGTCCAGATGATTTCACAGCAGAATTCTATAAAACATTTAAAGAGGACTTACAACCACTATTATTCAAACTACTCAGAAGGATACAAGCAGAGGGAAATCTCCCAAATTCTTTCTATGAAGCTAGCATCACTCTAATGCTAAAACCAGGCAAGGATGCAACCAAAACAAACAAACAAACAAACAAACAAAAAAACTAGAGACCCATCTCATTAATGAACTCAGATGCAAAAAATTCTCAGCAAAATACTTGCAAACCTTATACAGACCCACATCAAAAAGGTCATCCACCATGATCAAGTTGGATTCATACTAGAGATGCAGCTATGTTTTAACATATGAAAATGGGTAAATATCATAAAACACATCAATGGACTGAAAGACAAAAACACATGATCATCTCAATAGATGCAGAAAAAACTTTTGACAAAATCCAGCATCCCTTCATGATTAAAGTACTTGAGGGTATTGGACTGGAAGTATCATTCCTCGACATAATCAAAGCCATATATAAGAAACCCACAGCCAGCATCATCCTAAATGGAGAAAAGTTAGAAAGATTTCCCATAAAGGTAGGAACCTGAAAAGGCTGCTCCTTGTCACCACTCCTCTTCAATATAGTGCTTAAAACACTGGTAGGGCAATAAGGCAAGAAAATGAAATTAAAGGAATAATAATTGGAAAAGAGGAAGTAAAACTATCCCTTTTTGCCAAGGATATGATAGTTTACCTAAAGGATGCTAAAAACTCCACCAGAAAACTCCTAGAAACAATTAAGAGCTTCAGTAAAGTGGTGGAATACAAAAGCCACTTAGAAAGATCAATAGACTTTCTTTAAACCAACAACAAGCAACTGAAAAAGGAATACAAGTAGACATTTCCAATCACAATAGCCTCAAAAATAATGAAATACCTAGGAACAAACCTAACCAAAATCCTCAATGATCTCTATAAGAAAAATTATAAACTCCTGAAAGAGATTGGAGAAGACATCAGAAGATGGAAAGACTTCCCATGCTCATGGATTGGAAAAATTAATATAGTAAAAATGTCCATTCTACCCAAACCAATATACTGATTCAACACAGTTCCAATTAAAATCCCAAGGACATTCTTCACAGGCTTGGAAAAAAATTCTTAATTCATATGGAAAAACAAAAGACCCCAAATAGCCAAAGCAACCTTGAGTGAAAAGAATAACACAGGGGGGATTTCTAGACCACACATCAAACTATACTACAGAGCTATAGTCATAAAAACCACCTGGTACTGGCACGAAAACAGACATGTAGACCAATGGAACAAAACTGAAGATCCAAACTTGAGCACAAACAATTTCAGCCACGTCATATTTGACAAGGGGGCCAAAAAGACTCAGTGGAGGAAAGAAAGCATCTTCAGCAAATGGTGTTGACAAAACTGGATCACCACTTGTAGAAGAATAAAATTAAACCTCTACCTCACACCCTGTACAAAAATCAACTCCAAATGAATCAAAGACCTCAATGTGAAACCCAAGACTCTGAAGGTGACAGAAGAAAGAATTACCAGCAACTTATATGAAATAGGCATAGGAAAAGACTTTCTAAATCAGATGCAGCTGCACAGCAAATAACGTCAACAATTGACAAGTGAGACCTTATTAAACTCTAAAGTTTCTGTGCAGCAAAAGAAACAATCAGGAAAGTGAAGAGAAAATCCACAGACTGGGGGGAAATCTGCACTGTTGATACATCTGACAGAGCATTAACTTCCAGAATATATAAACTACTCAAAAAACAAAGAAGATAACAAATGACTCACTAAAAAGATGGAGTAAAGAGCTGAACAGAGACTTCACAAGTGAGGAAATAGAGATGGCAGAGACACATCTTAGAAAGTGTTCAACATGGCTAATAATTAAGGAAATGCAAATTAAAACCACTTTAAGATATCATGTCACCCCGATAAGGCTGGCAAGGATAAAGAAAACAAATGATACTAAATGCTGGAGAGGGTGTGGGGAAAGGGGAATACTCATCCACTGCTGGTGGGAATGCAAACTTGTACAACCAATATGGAAAGCAGTTTGGAGAACCCTTAAAAGACTCAAAAATGAGCCTACCACCTGACCCAACCATACCACTTCTGGGAATATATCCATCAGACTCTTTCTACCACAGAGATACATGTACAGCAATGTTTATTGCAGCTCTCTTCACAATAGTGAAGAGCTGGAACCTACCCAAGTGGATAGAGAAAACGTACATCTAAACAGTGGAGTTCTGTGCAGCAGTAAAGAAAGATGACATCATGAAATTTGCAGGTAAATGGATGGAACTAGAAGATTTTATGCTAAGTGAAGTAACACATTCCCAGAAAAACAAAAGCAAATTGCATCCCTCATCTGTGGATGTTAGTACCAAGTATCTAGTTGTAAGACAAACTGAGAAACATTAATATTATATTCCTCATGATCTAAAGATAACTGTGCTCTTGCATTGTGAATCCATAAACAGATTCTAGAGCTGACCTAACATTTATTTTCAGTCCTTGGGGTTTTAGTACATGATGGAGGGTATGTATACATCTTTTAGAGTATTATGGGATTAAAATGGAAAGATACAAATCAAGAAATATTGATATGGAAATAACATACAGTTTGTTTCCAAAGGATACAATTTTAATATAGGTGCAATGTAATAGGCTGGTGCAACTTAGCCTTTCTGTTTGCTTAACGACCATATTTAATGCCCATACCAATTTGGCTGAGGGACCTAAGGGATAACTTTGTTCCTTGCCCTCAGAGGTCAACTAAATCTTAAGGGATTATGCATTGGGGATTATGACTATCTCTTGAAATGTCCTGCAAATGTGGGTCACCAATCTTCCTGTTCAGGAAGGTCTTCGAGAGCCATAAATGGGACTTCAACCAGTGTCCAGTCTATAAAGAGGAAAGTCTGCTCATGCTTCAGAAAAGGAAGCCTGGTCTAGCAAGACCTGATTTTGTCCTCGAGTTGAAGGAACTGGTAAATGAAAAGCCAAAAGGACCAAGGCACTCCCACCCACATCCACCCCCCCAAAAAAAACCCCCGAGAGACCCCTGAGGACCAGAACCTCAACCAACCTTGAGAAAACAAAAACCTTGGTTAATATGGGCTAACTGTGTAGCCTTAAGCATCCAAAAGGAAACTACAACCAGATATAAATAATCAGTAAGACTAGAGAAACTGCACTGCAGACATAGAACTTGAGATCTTAGTAAAGAGACAAAAAGAAAAAAAAAGAGAGATATTGTTGCTTGGACTGTTTTCAATTTTTACTGGCAAGTGCATCAACTCTGTGGCTGCCACAGCTTTTGGCATTCCTCAAAGACATGAGATACAGTTTTTTAAGCTTCCAATATGGACTGAGGACTCATGTCTCTCCAAGAATCCTCCAGACCTTCAATGCCAGATGGGCACTACTGAGATACCCACCCCGCTTGTGGACTAAATAGCTAAGGGGATGTCAGCCTCGTCAGAATATAGACTGCAATTGTTGGACTAACTGGGCTGTATCTTGGAGGCCAGCACAGAGGGATAGAGACAAGTGCTTACTGGACTTCATTTGTGGGACCATGGTGGGGAAAGACCCCAACGTGGAGCAAAAGTGCAGGATTGATAGTTGTTTGGAATTGCCAGGGAGGAACCTTTGTGCACTTCCTTAAGGAAAACATGACATCTTTTAGGAAAAAGAAAATCCTCCAATTCAACTGATATATATTATATCTATTATATATATACTATATATATATATATATCATATATTATTGAGCAAGACAAGTTGTAGAGAACAACAATAAATGAGCTGAAAAAAAGAAAACAACTCTGGAAAGACTCAGAAAAAGATATAGGACATATATGGCAGACTGCAGGGACTCGGGTTGGGTGGGGGGCATGAAAAGTGAAGTGCTTCTAGATTTGATTGAGAAATGGTGTATGACCTATGGAAAAAGTTTATTAACAATAAAAAATATATAAAAAATAAAAATAAAAATGTAATAGACATGAACCTTCCTATTATATATTTAACATTTGTTTTTTGTTTCTGGTAGTGATGTCCAGGCTCATTATACCTAATCTATTCAAGCTAAACTATGCCCCTGAGTAGCTGCTTGTAAGTAATATAGAGGCTGAACACATATATCTAGATATGCTCACTGACAGTGGTGTTCACTTCTTGATCTTTTTTTTTTTTTCATGACAGACCTAGGGTTTGCATATTTGATACAAGGGAACTTATAGGTACATATAAAATATATGCACACATACATGTTTGTTTGTGCATGTGAGCAGATATGTACACATATAAATATGTATTTTTAAAGAATAAAATTTATGCTGGTATTCCAACTTAAATCCGAATACTTCCTTCCAATTTTATGTCTGGATATTCTTTCCTCTACAGTGAGGAACTAACTACAGTTAGTCAGCACCCTAAGCCATGGATACAGGTCAGTGTAAGAAACTCCTTGGCATTTGTAGATCCCTGAACATGACTCTCTGCATCACAAAGTGATTAAATACATAAAATAAAATGGACAATAAGCTCAAGAAACTGTTTACTTCAGTAAGTAAAAAAATATTTAAGATTCACTTCACTTATATAACCAGATTAAGCACAAGTACCAAAAATAATTCAGGGCTCAAGGAGAATCCTTCCCTACAAATCACCCCTCATTGCTTGGGAGACTGAGGTCATCTAGTGAAAAGTTATACCTTTCTCTCTTTATTTTTTGTCATGTTGAGACAGAGTCTCCTTGCATCAACATGCCTGGCTTGATTTGCTCTTTCCATTATTATTGATTCATCTTCATCTTGTGAGATTTAAAATTATTGCCATTCATTCCTAGTAAAAATATGTTAAAATCATGACATCTGGATACACAAACTAGACTTGATAGACCTTGACATAAATGGCAAAATGCATGAAGTTCTGTGGCTGGGGCAGATGTGTAATGGGGAGTTAAATATTGTATTAAGATATATTGTTTTAAAATGTTATTATTGGGTTTTTGTACATTTTATATAGTAGATCTTAATCAAATTGTCCCCTGTCTATGCCACCTCACAAAATTTCAATGAAAATATATTAAAAAATAAAATAAAGATATGGTCAGAAAAGTGGCATTACTTCTGATTTGCCATCAATATTTCACTTAACATCAATTTCTGTTTGTGCTTTTGGCATTTGTTTTTGAAATGATTGGCAAGCCTATATTATTATTTATTTTTCTTACATGACTATTAGCTACTTTTATTTTTTAATTTACTAATAGCTCTGGGACATTGTATTTTATCAGTTTAGAGAGCTCATCTTCACTTTGTTCTTCCAGTGTACAATGTTCTCACGTGTACACTTTCTGTCACAGTGTATCAGATTTTATGTCTCCTATTTCTTTCATTGGCGATATTTTCTAATCCTAGAAGCAGTGTTGCAATGTCAGGTGCTGTGTGTATGTATTTCTGCTTTGTTGGATTTTTAGCTTCAGAATTATTTCCTAAAAACTAGATTACATTCGAAAGGCATTTGGAACCTTTAGGTTTGTTAAATAGTCTTGGTTTCTCTAATTGATTTCCATTTAATTTTATGTCTATACTGGCATAAGAAAGAATTTGCTTCCTGTGAACTAAATGCTATGTTTTGAAGGGCAGTGAGTAGATTGTAAAACCAAGCTCCATCCTCTTTCTCATTGGCCCAAAATAATGGCAAACTTTGCACTTTCTTTTTGTTAATGATTATATTTCAAATTTCAATATGAAGAATTTCTGATCTTGAATTTTTTTTCTGTGGTTGGAGAAATGAGAAGAGAATTATTCTTTACACTGTCTTAAATATCTCTCCACACTGCTTTCTGTAGTAGTTGCAAGAGTTTGCAATCTCACTAGCAGTGAATGAGCATTCCCAGTTTTCCACATCCCCTTCAGCATTTGGTATCATCTGTACTTGTGAACTTAGCCAGTCCGACTGGGGTAAGAGAAAATCTTTGGTTTAAATTTGCATTTTCCTAATTATGAATGATGTTGAATGTTCTTAAGATGTCTCTTCTTGTGGCATCAGCCACAAGCTTACATCCTCTAATGGTTAGGAGATGTTATAAACCACACGAAAACCCTGCCATACTTAACAGAAGAAAATGTAATTCATGAATTAACATACCATCCAAACAACTGTGCCTATGCCAAAGTAACCTACCATAACAATTAGCACTGTTTAAATACCTATATATCTAATTGTGTGTGCTTCATTAATAGGATCGAAAGGCTATATATTATACTGTTTAAATACTTATATATCTAGTTGCATGTGCTTCATTAGTAGGATCAAAAGGTTATGCCTGGACAAGCTGGCAGCCCATGAAATAAAACAGCCAGAATTGACTAGAGACCAAGACATCAGCTCCAGAGAAAATAGACTGTTTTGCTTCTCATCTATCTGTGCCCCTTTTCTAAGCCTAGGGAACAATCTGCGGAAGAGGGGGCGTGGTAGAATGTAAGGGCTGCTATTGGGGTTAATGGTGAAACTACAACAATATAGACTGGACACTCATTTGATCAACTTGATTGAACATACAAGCCCCCCCGTGCTGGATGGTGGGACCCATGAGCTGTGTGGGTTTGGGCACAACTGCTTGCAAATTGGTTTTACATGAAGTATGCTTGTACTCACAAATTATCACTTATTGTTAAAAAATGAAAACAAAACAAAACAAAAAAGCAGAGAAAGATGCAGAAAAGTTATGGCAGAATGCATGATCTGGGATGGGTAGGGGTGGGATGGGGGGAAGGGAAGGAGATATATGCCTGAACTGAATTGGAAAATGATGTATGAAATACACAAAGCATCAATTAAAAAAAAAAGATGTCTCTTCTTTTGAAAACTCTCTGTTCATGCCCTTAAACCACCCTTTATTTGGGTCATTTGTTTTCTTGATTCTTTGATTTTTTTTTGAGGTAATGTTTTATTGTGTGTGTAAAACCTCTGTTAAATTGTCATTGGTAAAGATTTTCTCCTACTCTTTTTTTTTTTCTCTTCATTTCCTTGGTTGTTACTTTTGCTGTACAGAAGCTTCATAGTCTAATGAGGTCTCTCCTGTGTTGACTGTTGACCTTAGTTCCTAAGCAACTGCTGTCTGATTTAGAAAGTATTTTCCTATACCTATGTCTTGTATGTTATAGCCAATGCTTTTTTTTTTTTTTTTCTAACAGTTTCAGAAATTCAAGTTTCACCTTGAGCTGTTCAGTCCACTGGAGCTGACTTTTGTGTAAGGTGAAAGATAAGGATCTAGTTTCACTCTTCAATTGATGGAGAAACAGTTTTGCCAGCACCATTTCTTGGCCATGCTGTTTTTCTACCAGCATATCTTCTTAGCACCTTTGTCAAATATCAGGTGGCAGAAATTCTGAGCACTTATATTTGGGGCTTCAAATATGTTCCATTGATCTACGTGTTTATTTTCTAATTACCATGTGATTTTTATGATTTATAGTTCCATAATATATTTTGAGGTCTAGTCAAAATAGCCAAATAACACATGGCTGAAATCATAGTTATTAGAGTAAACTCCACAGCTGTCACATCCCTTGACAAATGTAATTTATTATTATGTGCAAAATATGGATCCTTATAATTAAAGACAAGTATCCCAGTCACCACTCATCAAAGATGCTTCTTTTGTAACAGACAGAGATTATTACAGAGTTGCACGACTGGCCACACACAGACATTATCTGTGCACTGCCCAAGCCTAAGTGGGACATCTACAGTGCAACCTCTACACCTAAGGCTCACAGAACATAGCCAAAGGGGTAAAGAAAATACTAACACTTGTCTGAGTTCTTATCAGTGATGTTCCCTCATGCAACAGATAGTCAGGAACACAGATGGACACAAACAGCCAAAGTGTAGAGGGTCAGAGTCTACGTAGAGTGTAGGTCCTTGGACAAGACTCCCGTATCAAGCTCCATCCACCCTGAGCTCAGGGACTATTAGGAAAGGAGGAGAGGAAAGATTGTAAGAGCAAGGGAAGAGTTATATGATCATATGGAAATAAATTCCTACAGGCTCCTGAGACCATGGTCATATGGACCTACAGCAATGGTGTCAGCATGTACAAGACCCATGCAAACTCATCAAGAGAAAAACCCAACACAGCTGGAAATAGGCACCAGGCTCCAATCTTAGTTGAAGACTTCTTGGCCGCTGATTTCTTCCAGGTAAGAAAAGCTGATATTCTTAAGGGGATTGGGTCTAGATAGGCTGACTAGATCCCAGTGAAGGAACTTGCATGGAGGGACATCTGGGGACACAAACTCAATACAGTAGGCCTTAATGCAAATGAGAGAATGCATAAATTCCATTGTGTGTGGGGAGCCATGGGAGGATTCTAATGAGGAAGAGATAAAGATGATTAAAATTAAAATACTCTGTATGAAATACACAAAATTTTGACAAATCGTTCCAAATATGTCTTCCATATCCCAGTTTGTGTAGTTGAATATTGAAGCAATATGATCACTTGAAAGCTTGGACTTCTTTGGGTTTACATTTGGATGATATTACCACAAGGAAAATAAACTGCTTATTAGAAACTGAATAACCTTTAAATGGGCTTCCAAACTGAAAACAAAAAAAAGTGATAAATGTCTACTTAGAAAGCGTATCTCTGAGGAACTTTCCTCTAGTGAATAATGATCCATTTGCTGATATTCATCATAACAGAAGACTTTTATAAAACATATATTTTTACATTCTTTGTGTATTAGAAGACACTGACCTTACTCAGTTCATTCTCTTCCTGGAGAATAAGATAGCTATGATTTACTAACTATAGTTATTTTATTTTTACCACTACTACTCTGATTTTGTTGGTATATTCTATAGAAGACAAAGAGCTAGTGAACACTAACAAATATTTATTGGATCAATGTTACTAAAGCTACCATTAGAAATTAGAGAAGATAATTTAAAGTCAAAATAGAAAAGTAATTAGATAATTTTTTTTGGATTTTTGTATCTTTTCAGTTGATTGTACAGGGAAAATAATAAACATTTGTCATAATTACCAATGCATTGCCCTGCCCCACTGTGTATATTAATTTCACATTTAAGCAAAACATGGCACTTATTTTTGCTTTTCTTTGTGTTTAGTAGAAAGGCAATTTATTTTATGGTAACTTATTTGACAAGGCTGGCCCTGTCTAGAACCTTCAAAGTATATTGGATGATGAACATTTTCAAATTACATGGTCTACAGTTCCTGTTTCCAGTACATTTCCACCTGCTTTCAGAACCAATGAACTACATTTGATGAGGCTGCCTTCAGTACAAAATCTTCCTTTAGGTTCATAATTGAAACTGTTCTACCAAATCCGTTTCACTTACGCAGTGCATAGTCACATTATTCTATCAGCCACGAAGAAATATCCGATGCCACCATAAATACTTAGCACTTGTGTTAAAATTTCATTTAACTCTATTCCAGGATATGGATTATATTCAGTTCAACTATTCAGGGGCAGTGTATGGTGTTTAAGTTCTTAGGTAAAAACATGGAATATTTCAATGGTGGAATCTTTGAATTAAGTTTGAGATACAAAGGTATAAGAAAAATGCAATTTGCCAACATCTTTTCCACTCTAAAAGCAGGGATCTAAAAGTCTTAAGGTGGAGACTTTCATCTGCCCAGTCAGGAACAGCTTTCACCTATTTGGCCCCATTTTCCTCCAACAAAGACAGCAGAAAGTATCAGATCATTTAGAAATGTTCAGAACAATGATGCTACAGGTATCTCAACCAGGTTTTTGTGATTTTCACAGGCTTGCATTGGTTGAGTCTCTAGCCCAGGAACTTGGTAGTAGCAGCTAGCTTCTCTTTGTCCTGATTCTATACTAGAAGAAAACAACCCTCTAGGCTTTCCTCAGAAGTATGTTTTTACTTAAAACAGAAAAATAAAAAGGTGTTATTTGTCCTCTGGGGAAATTAATAAGAGACATGCTGTCATGTAGAGCAGACTATTTGTTTTACTGAGGTCAGTCTCAAAGTACCTTTAAGAAAACCGGTTTGTCATTAAGGTGAGTCCAAACCAACTGAATATAAAACTGATGAAAGTGAGCCAACCTTTCGACTGTACCTTCAAGTAATGCTAAAGGGAAGCTTGTGAGCAACACTTCTGGTTAAGCCCTTCAATTTCAAACACATTCTTTACTCATGCAATAGTATCTTCCTATGTGATGGTGATGCCAAATACACAAAAGTTTTCTAAGCATGGTAAACACTAATGATTGTGTACTTTATAGCCAGAAAAACTAGATCGTCATTCTTGTTTTATCTTCTATATAACCGTAAACTAGTGACAAAGCTCTCCTCCCTTACAAATGAAAAACAAAAACATGAGTAATCTTTATTCCACAAACATTTTCCAAATGATCAAAGGAGAATATAGTTTGACAGTAATAAACTATCACAAACATTGAAGTTGAACAATTTCCATTCAAAGAAGATGCCTTTAGTCTCTGAATTATGATTCTTGCCTATCCTCTATCTTCTCTTTAAACAGTTGCTAATTTCTTCTTTGACAATTGCATATAAGTATATATTTTGTACATATAAAAACCTTTAGCCTGTATCTTCTTAAGTGATACTATGCATGTAATATTGTTCAGACACCTTAGTGATCAAAGTAATGTAATAGGAGCTATGTTAAATTGAATACCATGATTTAATATGAGAGAAGGAATACAGGAAAATCTTTCATATCTTAAATACCATGTTGTCTTGGTAGGCAATCAGTTAATGCGTACCAGGTTATTGTGTGATCAAGTCCAATTAATTTAAGTTACACAAGGAAACATCAAGATTATTCCAAGAATTTTCAACCCCAATAAAAACTAATTCCTGATGGTATATAACAATAAAAATTACATAAACTATGAAGAACATGGTTAGTCACAAGTGGACCTGGGAATGCAGTCTGAAACAGGGGTCCCAAAGCACTTAGATAGTACAAGCTAGAAAATTTATTCACTTTCTACCCTTCACAAGAAGAGTTAAAGAGAAAAAGAAGATTATAACACATAAAAGAAAACCATAAAAACTCTGACTTAGTTCAGGAACATAAAAGTGATTTCTTTTATTCCATTCCTTTATGTCTGAAATGACTAAGCAGATATTTTCAGTATATCTCAAAAATTCCACAGTTGTTTTGTTGTAGTCCTCCCTAAAATGGCAAGGTTATTTATGAATATAAATGTGATGGTTCTTTAGCTTGGGACCTTGAAAAAATGGATTGGCTTACAGTTCATGCTATTCTACATTAATTAATTGTTCATTCATATAATTTTAGGTAATAAATGATCATAGCAAAAAGGTTGGCAGCATACCTGTCCATGATATTCAGTATTCTCAGAGATTAGCATGTAGTCTTCCATCAAATAGCCATTCTAGAGAAGTGCCAGAATAAAGCAAAAGTTTCTATGCTATTCATGCTTCAAACTGAATTATCATTAAGAATATATAAATTTAATATTTATTGTATAATGATCACTGTTTCATTCTCTTAAGATATTATTCTTCTAATTAATACATTTTTCTTCCTTGATAAAGTATATTTATTTACTTCTCTTTAGTTCAATTTTATTATTTCTATCATCTTAGATCTCGGCCAAATGACTAATACTTTTCAAATTTTCCCTAGTAGCTTTGATATTTTAAGACAGTATCTTCCTGTAATGACAGCTGGCCTGGAATTCATTATGTAGAGCAGGTTGGCCTCTCACTGTCACAGGGATTTGACTGCCTCTGCCTCCTGAGTGCTGGAACTAAAGTTTCTGTGCCCCTATACTTGATCATTACTTGTATTTTTTATGCTTAATATATGTTGCTTAGTTAATTAAATGTACGTGTTTCATTAGCCTCACTTGATGTTTGAATGACTATCTCTCTATTCATTGTATCATATTTTCTTTGAACTTTTTTTCTGGTGTTTAGCATTTTTGTTTTATTTTCTTTCTCATCCTCTGGAACTATATGTTCAAGTGTATCTCTAATGGATACTGATACAAGCAAAGGAGAAGAGATTCAAAATATCGAGATTTTGTTTTCCATCAGTGGTCATGAATCTAAGGAATTGATACAAGTGTCTCTATCCATCTCAACTTCAACTAATTTGTAAGATATGTGAGAGTCACATGAGCAAGGAAAAATAACCCTGAACCAGAACTCTTAAATCTTCAGTTTTAGAGGCGCCACAGAACATGATCTGAGACAATACAGTTTTTGTTCATTTACCTGTAGAAAGAATAGAACTATATTATCCCTTTAAAAACTTGCAGTCCCAGAGAGTTCTGAGTATGATACTGACGATAAATAGAATCGTGGATTATAAACTGTATAGTGCATTAAAATTACAAAGTAGGATTAGTCCTTCATGCTTTGTGCATTGTCTTATAAAAATGGTAACACCGATACTTTGTCATGCCATCATTTATAACTGAGTTTAACTCAGTGATCGTGAATTCACATAAAACCCTAAGACTCAAATGAGGAAGTATTTCATAGGTGACACCTCACACTATTACTAGGAGCCATGTTGAGAAAGTTACAAATAACCACATTAAAGTGGAGACTGAGTAAGCCTTTGAAAAGAGTAGGAAGAATGTGATTATTTTATTGGAAAGAAGGTGAGAGGTCAGAAATAGAAAATAAAGAACAGAAGCTCTCAAATAAAGAGAGAAGAGTCAAAGGATGGATTGGCTACAGAAAGTCTGTTCCAGATGGTCAGGGGAAGCGTGGGAGAAGGGCCTTCAGGGACAGACTCAGACAGTTGTAACAGGCAGGCATAGACTGAAAATTATACATCAGACACTGTTTTCCTTTGTTGGGGAAAAATAACACCCATAGAAACATTACTCTTTTCCCCCTGTCACACACTAATACTAAACTTTCCTTTTAAGATATGGTTAGAAGAGCTTTTCAATCATCCAGTTATATCAAAACAACAAACCTTTTAACAATTTAACCCTGTCCTTATAACTTCCTGGTAAAATAAGATCATAAATTGTTTGAATTAGCTTAATTGAAACTCTTGACCACACACAGATAAGTTTTCACAGACCAATATTTTTTTCAATAGACCATCCCAAGTGTAGCAATTTCACAAAAACATGTTTTCAACCCAATAAGTTAAAAATCTTATAGCAATATACTAAAAAGGGAAAAAAATCACTTCATGCCACCATGATTAGCATTTAAGTGCCAAGCTTTAAGATGTCATACATGTGTCTGTGAAGTATCTCAGGGTAAAAGTGCTTGCATTAAGTTCAAGCCCTATAACACAATTAAAATAGCCAGATATGGTGGTAAGCATTTATAATCCCAGAACTTAGTGGCAAGCTGGATGTGGAGACAGACCAATTTCTGAGTAACTCTTAGGCTAAGTATTATGGAATACACAGCAAACTGGCCTAATATGGCACCTGAATTCTTATATAGTCTGCTCCAATATGGTGAGATATGTTCTTGTCACTGAGATTCGTAAAGCAATATGGGCTCAGAAGACACAATCAGAGGAAAGTGAGGAAAAGTTTTATTACATTTCAAATAATTGTGAATTGTCATTGATATCTTATGAAAATTCAAAAGGTATCATCTTAAAAATTAGATGCGGCTTTTTAAAATGATATTAATTATATTTTGTTTATATATTAGTACATTAATTTGTATTGAAAATTAATGACTTTTACACTATGGACATATGCTGGACAAAAAGTTTTTACCTAATCTTGCAACACAAACCATCTCAGTGAGCCATGTGCTTCCTTTGTAATCTGGGTCTTTCTCTCAACCCAAGATAGTGTATGAATATGTGTATATGTGTTCTACATTTCAAAGAATCAAAGTGCTGCAAATAGTGATAATCGCATTGCAAACAATGTGAAAAATTGAATTACATCTGTTTATGGCGTGTGTGTGTGTGTGTGTGTGTGTGTGTGTGTGTGTGTTTTCAGTTAGTCTAGTTCTAGGGAGCAGAAAGGGTAAAACTCATCTCTGACAAGACTGTTCTGCTTTTTCCTCCTCTTTTCATGCTTTTTCAATAAGACAAAGACCAGCCCCTTTTTCCCAGAGAATTCTGTACTTCAGGATTACTCTTGGCTTAAAAATAGATGCTAAGACTCATGCTATGTTTTATGAAGGTGTGTGACATAACTACTGCATCACCCACATAGGATTTTTGTGTTTCACACCAGTCTTTTTGAAAATATTCACTTATTAAATTATGCACATATTCCAAATATTGAGACATTTTATCATAAAATACAAGTAATAGCCTTCTTTGACTCCATGAATTTCATCAAGAAAGGCTAACAGGAACCATAAATCTCTCAAAAGCAACATTCTCCTAAATTCTAATTTTCCTTTCTTAAACAAATATTATCATTTGAAAATTATTTTCTGCATGCAATAGACTTACTTCTCTCAGTTTTATGAGCATGTATGTCAAAAGCCTAAGTCTGAACAACCATTCACTGCCTACTAGTTCTTTCAAGTAAAATTATTTCCATGACCCAGTTCAACTTGACATTTTAATGAAAAACAAATGTTTTTCCTTCAGGCAACTATCATATAAATTATCTTATGTGAACTTCTTGTTTCCCTACTCATATTAAAAGACATTCTCTCAAGGGTCATTATTTAATAAAAAATTAGTGATTTTATTTCATCAAGAGCATTCTTGAGTAAAACCACCTCTTTCTAATCACAAATGCATTGCAATAAATATTATAAAGATTGGCAGAACATCTCAGCACCTCTACCTTTACTTATGCTAAAATACCAGGAGTTTTGCCAAATCTCTACTTTTCAAAATCAGTACAAATTGCAAATCAATGGGAAATATACCATCATTATTATTATGAAAAAATAGTTTGACCCTTCCATACTCCCTGATATGCCTGGAGAAAATACAGGGAAGCACAGACAACACTTTGAGAATAATTGCTTTCAAATGAATTCTGTTTTAGAGAATTCTATCTTCATCCCAACGTCATGTAAATGAGCTGTCTATGGAACCTTGACACTCTGAGACACACTGAACTTTAAACTCTTAGCCATTACTCTTGTTATGCTTGTGCTTTCTTCTCCCATAGCTCTGAACTGCTTGCTGTGCTTCTCACAGGAACCTCTTTCACTTATGTGCAAGTATCTGTTTCTGTGTGATGCAAAGTATCTGTCTTTCTGTTTGTCTGCAAAATGTTCCCTTCATTCTCTAAAATCTCCTTTAAGTGTTGACGCCATGGGAAGCATATCTCTGGGCCACTCAATCACATTTAGCTATTTATGTTTCCTCTACAAAGAACTACATGTATTCATTCAACAATCATTTAATGAGTAGGTCCACACCAATCATATTCTCAGTAAAGATTAAGCAGAGTTGAGTAAGGCATAGAATTCTAATAGTGGTCCCCTACAATGGATAAAAAAATACTTTAAGAGAACTGAATATATGGCTCAGCTATTAAGAGCACTGGATGTTCTAACACAGGACCCAGGTTTTGTTTCCCAGGACCCACACGGCAGCTAATAATCATCTGTAACTCCACTCCCAGGGGATCTCATGCCATCTTTTGGCCTTTGCAGGCATTGCATGACTCAAGTGCACATTTATGTATGCAGGAAGAATACACTTATAGATACAAAATAAAAAATAATAATAAAATAGTTTTTAAAAGATTTTAAATATTACTGTGGTGCTAGGGAAAATACAGCAAACAAATAATTAAAGCATAAAATTTCACATAGCCATAATTGGATGAGTTGACAACATTAATTAAGGTGAATAGTAAATATTGTTGAAGTAATATGTTATCTAAGAATTGGGAGATTTGAAGAAGGAAAGCAGGCCAAGATAATAGAAAGTCATTCTGTAAGTAGATCAGGAGGCACATCTCCAGGATTCTATAGGGCAAGAGGATCAACGGGATATTGATAGATAGATGCATGGATGGATGGATGGATGGATGGATGGATGGAAGGATGGATGGATAGATGAATGAGTGGGTAGATAGTCATTACATAAAAACATGTCTGCCCCAGCCAAGTTGATCAAATGAGTGTCCAGACTACATCGCTGTAGTTTCACCATTCACCCCAATCGGAGCCTTTACATTCTACCACACCCCCTCTTCCGCAGGTTGTTCCCTAGGCTTAGAAAAGGGGCACAGGTGGATGAGAAGTAAAACAGTCCACTCTCTCTGGAGCTGTTGACTTGGACTCTGGTCAATTCTGGCTGTTTCCTTTCATGGGCTGACAGTTTGTCCAGGGGTAACCTTTCGATCCTACTAATGAAGCACAAGCAGTTAGATATATAGGTATTTAAGCAGCACTAATAGTTATGGTAGGTTACTTTGGCATAGACATATATGTTTGGATGATATGTTAATCGGGGCTGTGGGGGTTTGGACACAACAGCCTGTAGATTGGTTTTGCACGAAGGATGCTTGTACTCATGGATTATCACTTATAGCTAAAAAAGGAAAACAAAAAACAAAAAAAACAGAGAAAGATGCAAGACAGTTATGGCAGAATACATGATCTGGGATGGGGTGGGGGTGGGGGGGAAGGGAAAGGGAAAAATGCCTGATCTGAATTGGAAAATGATGTACGAAATGCACAAAGCATCAATAAAAAAATAAAAAATAAATAAAAACATGTCTGCTTATTATGAAACCTGGAAAGTCCTGAGGTCTGGAGGGTGAAATGAAAATCAGGAGGTCCTAAGAAGCTAATTTTAAAACTCCAGGTAATGCCTACTGCCCTGAGAGCCAGGACAGCCAATGGTATAATTTCAGCTCACAGCCTGGCAGAGTAGATATGTAAACAGAGATGATACTTTATCTCCAGTTCAAAGGGTAAGAAAAAAAAAAGTTAAATCTCTATTCAGAGGCTGTCAAGCAAGAAAAATTCTTCTTGTGGAGACAAGTATTCTTTTATCATGTTAAGGCCTGCAATTGATTGGCAGAGAGCCATGCATGTTCTGGAGCATTATTAGTATTACCCACCTAACCAGCTTAAATGCTTAATTCATGAACACTTATACACTGACATAAGCAATGCAGGAAAATGTCTGACAATATATCTGGCACTATGGCCTGGTTAAGTTCTTACAAACAATTAGCCAACCCAATAGATGTAAGAGCCTTGGGGAGAAAATGAGCATACAGTACTAAATGAATAAACAGAACCCAAAACCACATGATTGCTCTCAGCTCAGGAGCCAGATGCTAAATACATATAGTCAGGTGAGAACTGTATGTAGGGGAGGGCACACATCCAGTTTCTTGGAACAGTCAGAAAGAGAAGGTTGCATTGGGATTCCAAGATTGGCTTCTGGTGGAGCAGGTGACCACAGAAGGTCCCTGGGATACCTTCGACCTTGTTTATTTGGGCACACAGATGATTTCTTGAGTAAGTAAATATTCTATAATGAAGTTTTTTCCACTTAAAGTAACTCAAATTTCCTGTCCTTTATTGCTAAGAATCATAACTTATATGTGCCCTGCCCATATGAGTGGTATTTAAAATCTTAAGGATGATGAGGTAAATGAGGGAGTTAATAGCAGAAGAGAAATATTTTTGTTGCCTCTCAACTTCTTACTGCTCATCTTGATAGGACATTTTTGAATCTCTTTGCACAAGGGCTGGGAAGATGGCTTAGTGTGTAAACTTCTTGTACAAGCATGAGGACCAATTCAAATACCCAGTATTCACAAAGAATCCAAAAGTGGTGGCACGTTTATGTAAACCCAGGGCTCCACAGAGAGGAGACAGGATGACCCTAGGGCTTAGGTGGCCATCCAATCTTGCTGAAATGGTGACCTCCATTCCAGAGAGTGACTCTAGCCACAAACATAAACCAGAACTGACTGTGGTGATGCACACCTTTAATCTCAGTACTTGGGAGGCAGAGGCAGGAGGATCTCTCTGAGACTGAGGCCAGCCTGGTTTACCTAGGGAGTTCCAGGCCAGCTGGAGCTAATAGGAAGACCATGCTTCAAGAAGAGAAAACTAACAAATAAGCTAGAGAGTAAAAGTTGAGAGGACTGGATATTGTTGACCTCTGTGTCTACAAGCACATGCCTGCATAGGTGAATGCTCACAAACACACACACACACACACACACACACACACACACACACACACACACACACTGCTGACTGTCTCTCTGTACTTCTCCTTCTTCCCCTCCCTTCCTTTCTGTTTGCTGCCAATCTATGAACCCATGGTACTGCTTGCATACACTCTATTTTCCCACATATTTTACCTACAACTCTTTCTTCCTCAGTCAGGGCCTGACAGAAAACAGCTCACCACACAGTGTCTGGCCTCTTTTAAGTGAATAGCAGGAGAAGCTAAGGTACACACACACACACACACACACACACACACACACACACACACACCCCTCAGAAAAACAGAACTCATTCTTCTTAGGTTTGAGTGACAAGGAAAAGTACAGTATTCTAGTAAGAACTAGAGCCTGACCCTTCATCAGATATCCAAAGATACATGAGAGAAGGTCAGCATCTGGTTGAACAGAAGAGAGGAGAGTGAAGAATGGATCTGGCAGATACAATGGGAAATGACATTGCTTAGCCTTAATCAGCTCAAGTAGCATAAAAATATCATAGGCTGTGTGTCTTAAAAAAAGATTTATTTTCTCAATCAGAAGCTGAAAGTCCAGGATTAAGTTATCAAAAGAATCATCAGCACTTTTTTTTCTTTTATGTCTTTTTGAAACCTATTTCTTTGTCTTTCAAGTGGCTGCCTTTGTGGTCTTTGTAAATGTGCATTCCTAGAGTATCTGTGTGTCAGAATGGATTATAGCCTGCTTTACAAGCTTCTTGTGAATTTGATCACCCTTTGGAGAGCCCTTCTTCAAGTAGCCATATTCAAAGCCCCTGAAGACTAAGGCTTCAGTATTTGAGCTGGAGATAAAATTCAGCTCATGACAACTCTCAGTGGTAGATGTGTGTATTTCTTATTTACAAGGTGTTTATTTTAGTATGTTTTAAAGAACAACTATATGCCCAGGTGTGTGATTCTACCATTAGCTCTATTCCAGACTCATTTCTAACCTGACCTATCTGATGAGTATCATTTGTCTGTTTTTAAACAATGGCTAATATATTGATAGCTTCCAGTGTGAAAGATATAACCATGAATATGTCTTTTACATATTTTAACACTTGTTTATTTTTAAAATAGCAGTGTTATTCTGTTATAATCATTTTCTTTTTTAAAAAATAGTTTTATTGAAGTTTTGTTTATTTCATACAACATTTCTCAGTCCAATTTAGACTCATTCACCCCTCCATGCTCCCCATCCCAGCGCACCAGAGCTCATGCATTCTGCCATACATGTCTTGCATCTTTTTCTCAGGCTTTTTAAAAGTATTTCTATGCAGAGGTTTACTGTTTTGGGCAGAAATTTACAGTTTCAGTCAGTTCTTTGGCCCAGTCCTTTTGTATTTGTATTGCTCTAAAATATGCACATGTGTGTGTGCCACACATACATCAAAATTATAATGTCTGAAAATAAACTGTATGTTAATTCAAAAAGATGTTTATGAATTCACATTTTTCCTATTAATTTTATATTATTCATTTTTTGTGTCTTTTTGAGACAGGGTCTACCTGTATCTCTGGCTGTCTTGGAACTCACTCTGTAGACCAGGTTGGCCTTGAACTCCCAGAGATCCACTTCCCTCTGCCTCCCAAGTGCTAGGATTAAAGGTGTGGGCTACCACACAAGGCCTTAATGGACAACAACAAATGGTATCCCTCATTTGTGGATGCTAGCACCAAATGCCTAGTTGAAAGGCAAGTTGATCAGCATTAATGTTATATTTCTTTTTATCTGAAAGCAACTGCGTTGTTATAAGGTGAATCCCTTAATAGGCCCTAGAATTAGCCTACCACTTATTTTCAGATTTTCTAATTTTGGTATATGGATGGAAGGTAGCACCCACAAATGAGGGATACCATTTGCTGTTGTTTGTTTTTCTAGGACTGTGTTACTTCACTTAGCATAATGGCTTCTAGCTCCATCCATTTACTTGCAAAGTTCACGATGTCATCTTTCTTTACCACTACTTAGAATTCCATTGTGTAGATGGACCACATTTTCTTTATCTGCTGATGTGTAGATGTGTACCACATTTTTGTCATCCACTCATCTGTTGAGGGACACTTGGGGTGCTTTCAGCTCTTCATTATTGTGAATAGAGCTGCAACATAGATGTGCATGTATCTCTGTGGTAGGATGAATCTTGTGGGTATATACTCAGAAGTGGTATAATTGGATCAAGTGGTAGGCTCATCTTGAATCTTTTAAGAGTTCTCCACACTGCTTTCCATTGTGGTTGTATGAGTTTACATTCCCACCAGCAGTAGATGAGTGTTCCCCTTTCCCCACAACCTCTCTAGCATTTGGTATCTTTTGTCTTCTTGATCCTAGCCAGTCTTAGAGGGGAAGTGTTTAACATTGCTAATAATTAAGGAAATGCAAATTAAAACCACTTTAAGAATACATACTTTTTTCTCACAGTTTTCCTGGTGCAGTTTCTCTTGTCCAATATAACTACGTCTCTGTTCAAACTATCTTTTGGAGTGGCCTCATTTGGGATTTGGCATTCTTTTCAAGTTCGTCCAGTTCATTAATAGAATTTTTTTCTTTATAGTTCTAGGACGAAGAGCCCCATTTCGTTGAGTCCCCTCACAGTCCTAATTATCTACTCTCAGTTCAACTCAGAGCATGGAAACTTACTTTTTGAAAGCCACCAAGGGAATCTGGAGTCTATCTCTCCAGTAACTTATTCAGCTTTCCCATGCAGTGTGACCCAAACCAAATGGATGACTCTCATGTTCATAGATCTAGTAGGTATTCAAGTGAGAGAGTTAAATAGTGCAATACAGGGCTGGAGAGATGGCTCAGTGGTTAAGAGCACTCACTGTTCTTGCAGAAGTTCTGGGTTTAATTCCCAGTACCCACATGGAGGCTAACAACGGTCCATAATTACAGTTCCAGGGGATACAAGACCCTCTTGTATCCTCTGCTGGTGTTGCACAACATAGGCACCCTTACATACATGAATGAAATATAGGCATAGGCATAAATGAAAATAAAGCAAAAAAAGATAGTGCAATACCTCAGGAAAGAGTAAGAATTAGGTCATCTTAGAATTCTGTCTGCACTTCTCTTCTATCCACTCCCAAAATTTTACTATTTTCACCCCTCTTTTGTTCGAATGCTCTATTGATTCTTCACATTGGATTTGTCTTTAAGTTGATCACCTGTTTAGCCTATTAAGCTCATCTGTAAGTAGACAGTAGAATACCTCCTGTAATTCACTTGATACTCTGCTGAGCTACTCTGAATATATAATATGACAACATTTTCCTCTAATTTTATGAAAGTTTTCTGCCTCGGGACTTTTCTAAATCCCAAGAGAGAAAAGCTGTGGTAGCTTTCAAGGACTCATAGCCTTGATTATGAATAACATATGGATGATGTTTGGCCAAAGGCAAGTAAAAGCTTAAGGATAAATTTTCCTTCTTCAAAAAACCAACGACCAGCTCTGAGACTGTTTTAAGGATGTTTTCAGGGTCTAGCCCTAATTGCCAAAGTAGAGATATATTGAATATTCATGGTGAATAGCTAATATTAATTAGCGGTCCTTCTATGCTCCTTTCCTCTCATGATTCTAAAATTCAGTTTTAAAAAATAGAAGATGGGCTGGAGGGATAGTGCAGCTGTTAAAGGCTGAGGCTAAGAGCAGCAAAATAAATAAATAAATAAATAAATAAATAAATAAATAAATAAATAATATGATTATCTGTTTGTGTGGGAGATACCTAGCTAAGGAACCTGGTAGACAGTCAGCTGTTCCCTTGCTTCAAGTGCAATAACCTGGGATTTAGATGCTTTGCTAGAATCCAGGCAATAGGAAGACATCTCTATGGGCATTCCTCAATGGCATTCTGTCTCAGTTGCTCCAGCATAGTTAGCTGGTAGTCAGTGAGCCTGCTTCCTTACAAACGCATGATAGCTATAGTTGTATTTACATATTTCAGAGACTTAGTGTGCAAACCACTGCTCTGACTTGGAGCACTCAGCATCTCTAGCTACTGAATTCATCTGCCATCTCACTACCAGGTTCACTGACAAATGCTTCACATATGCTTCTCTTAAGCCTTAGTACAGTTCATTGTAAAAGTGCATTTACTTTTATCTGGAAGTACAATCCCTTAATTGTACTTTTTGACAAAAGAAAGCAGCAAACTTTTTAGATTTTTAGTTTTCTAGGCTTTTAATCTCAAAGATCCATGATTTATGATACCTCAAGGTAGAATGCCTCAGAGTGAACCACAGAATCATTGAGTAGGTCTTCAAGCAGCTACAAAGAAAGGTCAAGGCACAATTCTTCAGAATACTAAAATTATGTGGAATTTAAACTGAAGCTCCTCTGCACCCTGTTGTAACTCATCCTCACTCAGAGCAGCCAGGCTCACAAAGAATAAGTCACGTCCTACTTGCTTTATAGGCTAATCCACTAAAAATACACATGGATTAGTAGCACAACCCAAGTCCTGCATGTATAATGGAGAAACACAAGAAAATTTCCCTAGAGGGACTTATAATCCAAATTTAGAGTAGTGTAGGGGAAATAATCAATACACATGAACATGCCATCACATATATCTAGTTATTGTTGGGTTTGGAATAATTGAAGAGAGAAAGCATCAACAATAATTAGAAAAGTCTTGAATTGCTGTAGTGCTCATACTTCCTGGAATGGGGAACATTAAACTGGAGATGGGAAGACAGGTAAGATTTGAGAAACAGGGGTGAGGAGGGAGGGTGGAGAGATAGCACAATGGTTAGGAGTGATTGCTGCTCTTACAGATGACCAGCGTTTGGTTTCTAGCATCCACGTCTGGCAGCCTTTTAACTGTTCTCCAGAAAATCCAAAGTCTTCTTTTGGCTTCTAAGAGCATCATCAGTGCACACACATGGACACATATGTGTACACACACATACACACACACTTACACACACACATTAAAAGTAAGGATTTAAGATACTAGAAGTTACTGAATGCTCCAAACACCGACAATAAAAAAATAAAAAGCTAAGATTACCCTGACTTGTCTGGTAGCAAATACAATACAGCTGGAGAAAGAATATCCTTGATGATGACATGACCCTGGATTCAACAAATCTGCAAATGCCATTTGCCACAAATAACAGATTTCATAGAATTATAGAAATATTTTGGAAAGCTCTTCAGACAATTCATTAATTTCAAAATGCAAAAATTAAAGCTTTAGCTAGAACTGATCATTTTTCTGGCATTATTCCTTAAGTTATTTTGTGGTCTTACAACAATTTCTGTTATTGTTCTCCCAAAGATATGTTAGATGAAATTAAAAAATGTAATCAACTAATAGGAGAATATGTACAGCTAATAAGACAGAGATCAAATAAAATGTGCTGTTTGAAATATAGGGTAACTACAAAACTTAAGGACTTTACTCCTGACCAACGCTACCTGTGTGGTGAATCCTCAAAATAAGCAAAGCCATTTGTATCATTGCATGCTTCACAGGGGCTCTGTACTGAGATTGCTTGTCTATTGCTTAAAATTTTGTCTCAGATATGGTAAGTTCAATGATACCCAGGATTTGTCCTTCTGCATTATTAAAAAATAGAATATTTAAGATCATTTCAACCAACTGAAATCATTAAAAATTTAATTGATAAATGTTAGTTGTGAAATCTAATCTCCAAATGCTTTTAAAAATGAGAATGAAAGATGTGATTGAAATAAAGTATAAAATTTTATAACATTTTTCCCAGCTTAACATTATGAAATTTTGCAAGTATTGTCATATTTATTAGAGAAGATACAATAATGTCATTTTGTAGGAAGAATTAGTTTTTCCCAATCCTTTCTTCTCATCCTTATGTTAAAAATAATAGCTAGCAGAGAGTTGCTTTCAGAGAAGCACGTTTCAATTACTTCACATGGAGTGGATTAGCATCACATACTGATAAGACTGAATTATACCCTGCACTAATACAAAAGAAAAGATACAGTCCTCAAAATGCCTGCATTATTCAAAATGCAGCATTTTTTCAGCTGATTCAAGTGGTTGTAGGTTTCAACGGCACTGTTTTGTTGCAGGGCATAGAACTGATTTTTTTTTTTTAACTCTGTGCTGTGTTTTGGTATTTTTGTGATCTTCATCCTCCCAAATCCCCTCTGTAAAGACTCAAATCAGTATTTGTTTTATTCTCATTTTCTTTGTAAATTTAAAATAGAATTTTGACTTTGAAATTTTCTTGGGTAAATAACAAATACATTTGAGCATCTTTCTTTAGGCTTGTAATTTTAGATCTCAAAAGAGCTGTAAATTTTTTTTCTTGGTATTATTATTAAATACATGTACAGTTCTTGTATGTAAAATAAAAATCATCTGACAATCCTATTCTTTATCAATCTTGAATTATCAAATTCAGTCAATAGTATATGGATATAATTTTCACTTGGATCATATGTGTTTTTACTGCTTTTATATTATAATCAATTTCTTCTTTAAACTTTTATTTGTTTATTTTTAAGGGATTCTACAATATAAGAGCATAGTTGTTTTCAGATCACATTAATGTTGCTCAGTTTGCCATACAATTAGGTAATTGGTGCTAGCATCCACAGATGAGGGACACCATTCCTCGTTTGTTTTTCTAGGACTGTGTTACTTCACTCAACATGATATCTTTTAACTCCATTCATTTACCTGCAAAGTTCATGATGTCATCTTTCTTTACCACTGCATAGAACACCATTGTGTAGATGTACCACATTTTCTCTATCCACTGGTCAGTTGAGGCACACTTGGGTTGGTTCCAGCTCTTTGCTATTGTGAAGAGAGCTGCAATAAGCATGGCTGTACATGTATGTCTGTGGTAAGATGAGTCTTGTGGGTACATACCCAGGAGTGGTATGGCTGTGTCAGGTGGCAAGTTCATTCTGAGTCTTCCAACGGTTCTCCACACTGCTTTCCATAGTGGCTGTATGAGTTTACATTCCCACCAGCAGTGGATGAGTGTTCCCCTTTTCCCACAACCTCTCCAGCACTTGATATCATTTGTTTTCTTGATCCTAGCCAGTCTTATTGGAGTGAGATGATATCTTAAAATGGTTTTAATTTGCATTTCCTTAATTATTAGTAACATTGAACACTTTTTAAGATGTTTCTCAGCCAGCTCTAATTCCTCACTCCTGAAGTCTCTGTTCAGCTCTTTGCTCCATAATCAATTTCTAAGCCAATATAAAAGTAACATGTTATTTATTCTAAGTAATTTCAACTCTGCATACATAGGAAACTTAAATCTGCAATCCTGACAGATGGGTTCTAGTCACTTTTCATTTGTAGTCAGTGTTCTACATGGTCTCTGTGTCTCTAGATAAAGCTTCTAAAAATTCAATAGAGGTTGAAACCTCATATTGTGTTTTAATAAACTGTCCTGATACATCTTACTAGGTGGTGAATAATATTACAAACCTCCTCTTGGCATAAAGACATTGAAATTGGATACTTTGTTGTCTTTTACAAAAAAAATGAAATGAAAATATTCAGCATTGTGTCTGTAGCAGTAAGTTTCCCATGGATTTAATCATCCAGGGTTATAGCAGTCAATTAGAAATGCTTAGTCCACCTCAATACAAATGGGGTCTCCCATTTTTATTCTGAAAAATGAAACCGAAAGGTTGCATTGAACCCATACAATTTTCTTTAAGCAAACCAAAATGGAAAAATAACCTGTACCAAAGCTCATTTCGAGTCATTTTTTAGGTACACACATTGATTTAATTATTTCACATATATGACTGTAAAAAAGATCAAGAAAATATTTCATTAATGTGTCTTAGGAAATGGAACAAGAACTCATCAGTTATCAAGACATTCTATTTTAACATGACTGGCTTGAAAATTTAAATTCCGGGAAGATAATTGGTATTAAGAGAAAAAGTTTTTCTTGTCAGCTATGAAGTCTTTGTTTAGTGTTTGTTTCCATTTTTGGTGAGATAAGATTTTGTTCTATAGCTCAGCCTGGCCTTGAGCTCACTCTGTATGTACTAGCCAGGCCTCAGACTTAAACTTCTTCCCTATGATGGCAGGTATACAGCATTACACTCAGCTTAAGGTGTAAAACTGTTGTTAAGCAAAGTCTGTGGTAGACATGAAAGATACGTCTTCATTTGCTAGATTCATGTATCCTTTCCAAAATGCTAAGGTGCTTTATTTATTTATTTATTTATTTATTTATTTATTTATTTATTTATTTATTTTGGTCTTTTTGAGACAGGGTCTCCCTATAGCCCCAGCTGGACTGGAACTCTCTCTGTAGACCAGGGTGGCCTTGAACTCATAGAGATCTGCCTGCCTCTGCCTCCCAAGTGCTAGGATTAAAGGCATGTGCCACCATGCTCCAACTAAATTTGATGAAAACAAAACTCATCAAATGGGGAGGGTATATGAGCCTACTCACATAATAAGTATGGCTTGAGAAATTAGGAAACAAGATACAGATCATGGGCCAGGGAGATGGCTCAGTAAGGGAAACTTCCAAGCCAGGCAACCTGAGTTCAATTGCTGGGGTGCACATAGTATAAGGGGAGAACCAACTCCTGCAAGTTGTCTTACGACCCCCACACACATGTGTCTCTCTAACATACAAAATAAAATAAATATAAGAATTAAAGATGTATGTCAGTGTGTATAAAACAATGAAAGAACACATTACAACAAAGTACTATAGACAGAATGAAGTGTTAATACAAGAGGTTTCTTTTGTGTGCATGTATTTGTGTGTGTTTGTTCTCCCTTGTATGTGGGTTCATGCATGTGAGTGCATTTAGAAGCTTGAGTGTAACTTTAGATATTGCTTCTTAGGATCTATGCAGATTTATTTAAATACCTGGCCACTCACTGTCCTGGAACTGGCCAAGTAGGCTATACCGGCTGTCCAATGAGCCTCAGAGATGGTGCTGTTTCCAATTTCCAAACAGTGGGATAGCAAAATCACAGTCAGATCCTTGTCACTCAATCAAAGTACTTTACATATTGAGCCATGTCCTCATTCCCAAGCATTTTATTTTTATTTATTTTTATTTTATTTTATTTTATTTATTTATTTTATTTTATTTTTTTAAGGGATTCCACAATATAAAGACACAGTCGTTTGCAGATAACATTGATGTTACTCAGTATGTCATACAATTAGGTAATAGGTGCATTTTGCAAGTATCTATGTCCAAATTTTGAACAACCCAAGGTTCCCATAATCCAGTTGGAGAAGCTTGTATGCACAGGCATGTTGATCAATCAGGAGTCCAGACTATATTCCTGTAGTCTCATGATTCACCCCTATCTCTCCACAGCCCTTACAATCTACCACGCCTCCTCTTCCGCAGTTTGTTCCCTGGGCTTTGGGAAAGGGGCACAAGTGGGTGAGAAGAAAACAGTCTAATTTCTTTGGAGTTGTCATTTTGGACTCCAGTCTGTTCAGGTTGTTTCCCTTCATGGGTTGACAGCTTTCCCAGTGATACCCTTTTTAGTCATACTAACAAAGCACAAGCTATTGGATGTACAGGCATTTAAGCAGTACCAATTATTATGTCAAGCTAAGCTGTGAGCATAGACACAGATGCTTGGATGGTATGCTAATCCGCAAACTGTGGTTTCTCTATAAAGGGTGACAAGTTCTTATTGTGGCTTATAACATCTCCTAACCACTAGAGGACATAAGCTTGTGGCATCCGCTGTGAGTTATTCCTCCAAGGAGAGAGCTAATAGCCAAATAGATTTGGGATATATATAGACACTTGGCTGCCACTGTTGCACAGTATCTCCAGGCTGTTGAGGTGTAGCTGATATTGACGGAGGAGTCTTGCTTGTCTCAGGGAGACCAATATTTTGCTGTATTGCTTTAGTGGCCTTTGGTAACGCTCTCTGGCATTTCAGAGGCCAGTTGTACGCTAGCAAGTGACGTCTCATAACATTTTTCATGCTCACACCAGGTCTTCGACAACAGGGACTTACTGCCTTTCTCCTTGCATATATCCCACTTATAGGCAAAAGGCCTTTATAATTTGGGGGGGGGGGTTTGAATCCCCTAGCCAACATCTCCTAGGCAGAATAATTCATTGCTGATGTCAGAGCTTTCCTGTAGTAATATATTTTGCTTAATTACACAACTTATAAACACTTTACTATTGAATTTGGCTCTAGATAGAGAAATATCCTTTCACAGTTCCTATGCCTATCAATCAGTTAATACGTTGTGCCTGTTTTATAGGAAATTACCACTGTAACAATTGGCTCTAGTTTACAGTTTGGGAGTGGTTTCATTACCATCATGTTTTTCTTTTTCCTATAAAGGGGAGAGGTAGGAAGGTTTCTCAGTATCTGGAAGGTAAACTTCATTAGGGCCCATTATAAACAGTTAACCCCAATATTATTCAGAGAGATGCTCAGTGTCTGTGACTCAGGCAGTCTGAGGTTCCTCTTTCTTTAATGTTCAGATGGGTCAACCTCTCTGCTGGCATTTCCCAGTCCATCCTGCATAGCCATAAGTTGTATGTTTTCAGGCATTTAGATTGGTGATTTTTACCTGTGGGAACATAAAATTCTCCTCCCATTGTTAGTTTCAAGATCAGAAAAATTGAAAATTTATCAATAGGATTGGAACACAGAGTTTTCCATTTGTATCCCAGAAAGGATAGTACCCCACCTCCCACCTCCCTCTTTTTTTTTTTTTTTGGTTTTTATGTTTTGACCTATAGATGCCTAAGTTGTATTACACATACCCATAAACAGGAGCCAAGGCATAAGCTTTCATTAAATTTACCCAAACTGTTTCTCATTGACTGTATGCTACTTATTTGGGAAGGAAATTTAAGCTTAGTTCCTTTAAATTGTCCTACAAGTAAAAGAAAGTGTTATAATGTGATGTTGTGTAATTCAGAAAAAATATATAGGCCATTTGTATACCTTAACCCAATACAAATTATAAATAAAACAATTAACATTTTATATTCCCAATTAGTTCAATTGTATTACCATTTCCACCAAAACCTACACCTAAATTTAACTAATCTAAACAATTCACTAAGCCTTAAAATATCCTATACTTGGTGGATAAAGCTTGGGCAGAGTTGAGTACCTGCTAAATAAATTTTACCCAATAAACACTTTGCTCTTTAACGCTATATGACTGGACTAAGACTTCTACTTATTTGGGAAGTAAAAATTTAAGCTTAATTCCTTTAAATTGTCCTACAAGTAAAAGAAAGTGTTACACTGTGATGTTGTATATTTCAGAAAAATATAGAGACCAACCCAATACTAACTATAAATAAAACAACTAGCATTTTATATTCCCAGTTAGTTCAAATGTCAGTATCTAGCTCCTTTTTTTTTTTTCCAGCACAAGATTCCTGCATATAAAACCAATTTGCAAGCAGTTGTGTCCCAGCCCACAGAGCCCAAGGCTCCCACCATCTAGCTGGAGGGGCTTGAATGTTCAATCAAGTTGATCAAATAAGTGTCCAGACTATATTGTCATAGTTTTACCGTTCACCCCAATCGCCGCTCCTACAATATACCACTCCCCCTCTTCCACAGATTGTTCCTTAGGCTTAGAGATGGGGCACAGGTGGACAAGAAGCACAACAGTCTACTTTGTCTGGAGATGTCGTCTTGGACTCTAATCAGTTCTGGCTGTTTCCTTTCATGGGCTGCCCGATTGCCCAGGGACAGGCTTCCAATCCTACTAATGAAGCACAAGCGGTTAGATATATATGTATTTAAACATTGCTAGTTATTATGGTAGGTTACTTTGGTATAGACACAGATGTCTGGATGGTGTCTTAATCCCTGGATTACTTTTTTTTTCCCCTGAGAGAGATGACAAGGCCTTACTGTGGCATATATATCTCCTAATCGCTAGAAGGTATAAGCTTGTGGCAACATCCATGAGTTATTTGTCCAAGGAGAGAGCTAATAATCAAATAAAGTTGGGATATACAGACATATGGCTGCCACTGCTGCACAGTATCACCAAGCAATTGGGGTGTAGCTGATGTTGGTGGCGGAGTTTTGCTTGACTCAAGGAGACTAACATTTGCTTTATTAGTTCAGTGGCCTTTGGTAACACTCTCTGGTATTCCAGAGACCAACTGTATACTTGTAAGTGCGATCTCGATACAATCCTCCCATGGTTACATTAGGTCATTGACAGCAGGGCAGACCTTACCACCTCTTTTCTTGCAGATATCCCAGTTTACAGGCAATAAGCCTTAACCTTTTTTTGGGGGGGGGGCTTGGGTCCCCTGGCTAGCATCTCCTTGGCAGAATAATCCGATGCTGCTTTCAGTGCTCTCTTGTATTAATTATATGAACTACTTAAAGTAGTGTTTAAGTGTATTGTCTATTCAGAAACAAACACAATACTTTAGTATTGTGTTTGTTTCTGAATAGACAATAATCCTTTTTACAGTTCCTATGTATATTAGTCAATTAAAGAAAGCAGTTTTTCCAGTTTTATAAGAGATTACTTCTATAACAGCTCTAATTTACAGTTAAAGGATGACTTCATTACCACCCTGTTTTTCTTTGTTCTATGAAAAAGAGGTAAGGAGGTCTCTCATATTGAAACTGTGCTGCACCTAGAAGGTAAAGCTCATTAGGATTTTTAAAACATTTTATTGGTTCTTTGAGAATTTCATACATTGCATATTGATCACCTCCTCTCAAACATATCCTACCTGACCTACCAACCTCACTCCATTTCCTCTACTATAATTACTTAAAAGAAAATGAAAATGGCAGAAGTCATAAAAGGGCAGGGAGCATAGTGTGAGATGTATCAGTTACAGGGACACATTGCCAGATTAATGCTGAGCTATGTATGGGAAAGAAAAGTCAAAGCTACAATTGTTCCCCATAGGTGTGTCTTGGAGAGCTGATGATGTGAATGGTCAATCTCCAGGAGGTTTTCAAAGGAAGAAAGGTTGGTAAGGAGAGATAGGGAGAGGAGATCAAACAGTTAATGTTTGGAAGAGTTGGTTGAATAAACAATGTTTAACAGAAGAATAAAAATTTGAAATATAAGCCTAAAATTCATTCCTAAAAAAATCATAGGAACATAGGAATAGTTAAGAAAATAATTCTAATCTTCTGGGACAATTTAAAAGCAGTCCTAAGAGGGAAGTTATAGCTCTTAAAGCCTACTTTAAAAATCAGAAAGAGCTCATGTAAATGGTTTAAGAGTGCAAATCAAAACTGTGGGAAAGGCAAGAACAAACCATTCTCAAACCTACAGAACAATAAGAAATAACAAATTATTGAAATAGAAACAAAGAAAACAATACAAAATAGCCAGTGAATCTAAGAGCTAGTTATTTGAAAATTTAAACAAGATAGATAAACCCTTAGCCTAGTAAACCAAAAGAAAGTGGAAATCCAAGTAAACAAACTCAGAGACAAAATGTAAAACATCACAACAGATGGCAAAAAAAAATCCAGACCATTGTAAGGGAATACTTTAAAAATCTATACTCCGTTAAACTAAAAAATCAAAAAGAAATGGATGAATTTGCAAACATATGGACACCACCAAATTTAAACCAAGGTGATATCAACAGCTTAAACAGACCCATAACAAATAAGGAAATTGAAACAGTAACACAAAACATTCAGACTAGGAAATGTCCAGGCCCAGATGGAGTCACAGAAGAATTCTACCAGACATTCCAAGAACTAAAATAATTACTGTTCAAATTATTTTTAAAAATAAAAACAGATATAGAACACCCAAATGTCTTCTATGAAGCCAGTATCACTCTCCTACAAAAACCAGGTAAAGACATAACAAAAAGAATACTATATGCCATATCTTAGAGAAACATTGATGTAAAGCTACTAAGCAAAATGCATGCAAACTGCATTCAGACACACATCAAAAATATTATCCAATACGACCAAGTCTGTTTATTCCTGAGATGCAGAGATGGTTCAATATTAGTAAGCTGATAAATGTCACAAATCATTTAAATGGACTTATAGACAAAAAAATCACATGGTCAACTCAATAGATGCAGAAAAAGCCTTTGACAAAATCCAACATGAATTCACGTTAAAGAGTCCTGGAAGGAACTTGTTTAGAGGGCACATACATCAACATAATTAAAGCTACATACAACAAACCATAGCCAACTTTGTAAATGGAGAAAAATTGGAAGCATTTGCATTAAGTCAGGAACCTGACAGGCTTTCTATTCCATATCTCTATTATTTTTCAATATGGAGCTCAAAATGCTTGTGAGAGCAATCTAACAAGAGAAGGAGATTAAAAGAGTATGGTTAAATATATTTTGATGGCTTCCATGATTTTTCTGCTCTTGCCAAATCTCCAAACTTAAATTCGGTCTCCAGGATTTACAAAGTAAAAGAAAAGAACTGACTCCTGCATGTCTTTCTACCTACACAAACCCAGATGCACACCAAGATAGACAGATAGACACACACATGCACACATACACAGACACACACACAGTGAAATCAATAGAACATAATTTTAAAATATTTTGACCATGTGTCTTCATTGAACACAAATTAACACTAAATTCCCTTTTTGTATGTAACAGTTTTACTGATTAAGTGCCAACTACAGTAGTCATAACCATTCAATAATGTGTAGTATTAGAAACTGTTTTAGAGAATAACTTAACCATTAAAAAGAGGTAATTAGGAGTCACTTCAGCTTAGCATAAATATGTTTAAAAGTACTGAACACAGAGAGTATGCTATCTTAGACATGGTGAGCTTTAATGAAATGAATAATACCTTCGAGACTCAAGTCCTTAAAAGAGGCTGTGCATATTAAATAGTATACTGTGTTTGCAGAAAACACACCATGAAGATATTTTTTATGATTGCCTCCTTGAGTGATTAATAATAAGAAGTCATTCTGACTTTAGATGTATAGTTGCCCCTAACTCTTTGACATATTCCTGGAATATTCTTGCATTTTGGTGAACAAAATATTTAAATTACACTTCTAGTAATGTAGGCATACGGGTGGGAATACAAGGGCAAACGATCCCTTTGGGCATACCTCTCACCCAATGAGAAGAAAGATATGAATGCTTTTCATTTATTATCAAGGGTTTGTCTAAAGCCAAGAAAATGGTTCACTTGGTAAAGCTACTAGCACAATCAGCCTAGAGATGCAACTTTGATTCTTAGGAAGCCAGCTTAAATACATATATATATATATTATATATATATATATATATATATATATATATTATGTACAATTCCAGAAACACTCCTGCTACATGATGGAGGTGGAGACAATACTCCCAGAGGCTCTGCAGCCAACAAGCCTGGGGACCCCAGTGCAGTGCCAGAAAAGACCACATCCACAAAAGGAAGGTAGAAATAAATTTCCAAATTTGTTCTCTGACCCCCACACCCAACATGGAACTCACACACAGTACACACAAATATTCAGTTTTGGTTTCCATTTTTATTTTATGTGGATGACTATAGTGCACACACATACATGAAGGCAAACATACACATAAAACAAAAAAGAATCTTAAAAATGAAAATATATATTCATGCTTTTTAAATATTTTTTTTATTTTATATTATTCCAAAATATGCATATATACATTCCACACATAAGTCAAAATTACATATTCTGAAAATAAACCATAGGTTGATTCCTAAACACATTTAGAGATTATCACTTTAGCAGTAAATTTGCATGCAGGTATAAAGACGTGTAACTTTACATTCTTTTCTGTTTTTTTTAGAATATGACTACATATTTTCCATCCATATATGATAATTACAGTGTGTGAATATAGGCAGTAGGACAATTCTAGAGCCCCTTTAGAGATTCACATTGGAATAGCATAGTTGCTTTCAAGATACAATGAAATATAATAATAAAGTTGCTAACTTTGCCTGCCAACTGGGGATTTGGTGTTAGCATCCACAGATGAGGGAAACCATTCACCTTTTTTTTTTTTTTCTGTTACTGCATTACTTCATGTAGTAATTGCTTCGAGTTCCACCCATTTACCAGCAAAGCTCATGATGTCATATTTCTTTACTGCTGCATAGAACTCCATCGTGTAGATGTACCACATTTTGGTTATCCACTCATCAGTTGAGGGGCATTTGGGCTGGTTCCAGCTCTTTGCTATTGTGAAGAGAGCTGCAATAAACATAGCTGTGCATGAATCTTTGCAGTAGGATGTGTCTTGTGGGTATATACCCAGAAGTGGTATGGCTGGGTCAGGTGGTAGGCTCATTTTGAGTTTTTTAAGGGTTCTCCACACTGCTTTCCACAGTGGCTGTACCAGTTTACATTCCCACCAGCAGTGGATGAGTGTTCCCCTTTCCCCACAACCTCTCCAGCATTTGGTGTTTTTGTTTTCTTGATCTTGGCTAGTCTTATTGGAGTGAGATGATACCTTAGTGTGGTTTTAATTTGCATTTCCTTCATTATTAATGATATTGAATACCTTTTAACATGTTTCTCAGCTATCTTTACTTCCTTACTGTTGAAGTCTCTGCTCAGCTCTTTACTCCATTTTTTGAGTAGGTCATTTGTTTTTTTTTTCTTTGTTTTTTAAGTAGTTTATGTATTCTTTTTTTTTTTTTTTTTTTTTTTTTTTTGTGACTCTCGGTGGAGACACCTGTAAACCAGCTTGCTGCAGTGGTGATGGCTGCAACGCATGCTAAGGCACTTTCAAAAGGGGGTGCGAGCTCCGTTCACTCCTTTCGTTATATAAAAAGGGGGTGCGAGGTCCGTCCACTCCTTTGTGACAGCAACTGGGACCCGAATTCAGAGCTTTTTATGCATACGTAGCTTTTACATAGCTTCATGATTTGAGTTTGTTTCCTTTTAAAATAACGGCCTTCTTGCTGTAAGGAAGTCTAAATGCAGCATTTGCAAAACAGTGAGGGGCACAGGGGAATTCAGCAACCAGTGTAGGCCAGTGTAGGACGGACTACTCTCTTCTAATCATGGTTCCAAAGGAAAGGCAGTGAGAAAGACCCAGAACTGTAGTTTTACTACCAGAATGGGAGAAAGGAAAACCTTCTGATTTTATTCTTTAAAAAAATTCTGTGCAGGCGTTGATCTGAAGCTGTACGGAGCCAGCGGTGCAGCTCAGCCACCCTCGGCCCCAGGCCTAGAAGCACAAGATCACGGGGAGGGCCCCGGCCCTCAGGTGCTCTGGCTGCCAGACTTGAAGGCTGGCAAGTCCCTTAACCATTAAATACATTTGGTCCCCAAGACCAAATTGGGAGAAGCCACTGAAGTGTGCTGGCCTTTCCAGCGCGACCCCCGCTGCCCTGTCTGCTTTCACGGTGGCAGGACAGGCTGCCCTCAGCAAGGAACGGGAGAGGGCATTGCAATTGAAACGTTTTGCAACCAAGACGGGCAGAGGCAGCAGCACCCAGAAGGGCGTGGGGAGGGGTCCCTGCTTAATGCTTTGTCTGATGTATCACTGGTGAAGGTCTTCTCCCACTCTGTGTGTTTTTCTCTTCACTTCCTTGATTGTTTCTTTAGCTGTACAAAAGCTTTCGAGTTTGATGAGGTCACACTTGTCAGCTGTTGTCCTTATTTCCTGTGCAGCTGCTGTTTGATTTAGAAAGTCTTTTCCTACACCTATGTCTTGCAGGTTGTTGCTGACTTTTTCTTCTATCACTTTCAAGATTTCAGGTTTTAGGTTGAGATCTTTGATCCACTTGGCAATTATTTTTGTACAGGGTGAGAGGTAGGGGTTTAATTTTGTTCTTCTACAAATGGTGATCCAGTTTTGCCAACACCATTTGCTGAAGATGCTTTCTTTCCTTTATTGAGCTTTTTTGGCCACTTTGTCAAATATGAGGTGGCTGAAGTTATATGAGCTCAAGTTTGGATCTTCAATTCATCTTATGAATGCTAAAATCTATAAATCGCCAAAGAGCTTCTGTTGTTAAATAAACATCAAGAGGTTATTAAATACAAAATTAAAAAAAAAAATGTATGAAGTCCAGCATGGTGGCACACATATTTAACCCCAGAACTGGGAGGCAGAGATAAGACATTTGTGTGAGATAGAGGCCAGTCTGATCTACATAGTAAATTCAGGCCATCTGGGAATAGAGGGAAACCCTGCTTCAGAAACCCAACAACAACAAATAAAATAATGTATGCTGAAAACCCATTAATATGTCAGAATTTCAAATAACTATACACATGATTCTTTATAACTAAAATAGATTTTGTCCTTTTAAAAATAGCATAGTATAGGGGCTGGAGAGATGGCCTAGCGGTTAAGAGCGCTGACCGCTCTTACAGAGGACCCGGGTTCGATCCCCAGCACCCACATGGCGGCTGAGAACCGTCTGAAACTCCAATTCCAGGAGAACTCCAGTTCCAGGGGAATCCGAGACCCTCTTCTGACCTCCGCGGCCGGGCATTTGCAGACACCGGTGCACAAACTTGCATGCAGACAGTACATTCATACACATATGGATAAAATTAATAAAAAAAAAAATAGCATAGTATGGAGAAATAAATTACATCTCTAGTGAACTCAGTTATTCTGCAATATTTTATTGTGTGGGTCATTTATTTGCTACCGAATATAAAACAGTACTTAAAGTTCTGTTCTGCTCAAAGTAATATGCTAAGGTATGCTTATTACAGATTTTAAGTGCTTGCCTGCAGTCTACATTTCAATTAAATAAAGCCTCACTTATAAGAAGTGAAGCCATTTCATTATTTGACAATGAGTACTATGTAGGCAGGTGTACAAGGAGTCTCTCTGACAGACTGTGCAAA